>JBAIZL010000001.1:40966270-41133770 GCA_036971475.1 Prosapia bicincta
CTGTCTTAAAGTTATTAATTTAAACTTACTAGTTACGATTCAGTTACAAGTTACAAATATTTCTTGTAAAAATTAAAAAGAGTAAAATTTCTTAATAATATAATTATTTAAAAACTAGATCAAAACACATTGTTTTAATCACTAAATTTAACACTATATATTTAACAATTTAAAATTTATATTTGTTTGTTTTAAGTGGAATTTAATTATTAATATTCAAGACGGGATGTTTTGCCAAAAAGAATACATTGTTTAGTCAGTCTAGAAACCTCCCTCTATAATATCGAGGAGAGGTGGTGTAAAAAACAATGTCTTTTATACAAAAAATACAATGAAAATTTGTATTACAGAAAAGAAAAGACATAAAATTTACTGGAGGAAGGTGCATCATTGTGTAGGACACTTACGATTGCTCCCCTGTACCGACACGCTGAATGTGTTATACAAGTGATGACCATTTATCAATGTACTAGCTAAATCCCGACGACATCGTTTACCTACTCTGACGTTATTGGTTGTATCTTTAATATCAATTGAATTGTACATAAAATCCTCTTTCCCATATCGGATATTGGATACCTTAACTTATTGTACCAACTAACAATTTCTAATTTTTATCTTCCTGAAAACATTTCAGACAAAGTCTATCTCTATTATAGCCTATTCAAAATATTACGTAAATACTCAAAATGTTCATACAAACGCCAAGCTTTTTCACGAATAAAAATTGAACTTAGTTTTATCTTTTTTGGGATTTATCTTCTATCCACATACGAGTACTCAGAGCTTTTTCTATTTTCTCGATGTTTATATCACGATACACAGAGGTAACTTTCGGCGATTGACAAGTTCCTTCTCTGACACTCCTTAATTTTCTTCATTTTTCTCAATGTAAGGCCCTTTTGACTCGTTGACTCTAAAACGCTTGGCGACGGATGCTATACTTTCACCGCATTTTAATTTATCTACAAGGCCAATTTTCCTATTTAACGGCATATTTTTGTTTCCTTTTCTTGAACCTATCTGAGCTTGATATGATATATTTTGATTATCGTTTAAATAAAATTTCACAACCAATTCAACATTTTTAGTCTAAATCCGTTATGTCAACAATTTTCATTAAAAAAATAAGAGATTGAGTCATACAACACAAAATATTTTATTTTAGGTGAAAAACTGTTATATTTAGTGGTTTTGTTATATATTTTATTTGTATGTTTTAAAATCAAATAAAATAAACATCAGGATCGCCATGGCAAATTTGAGCTTGTCTTTTGTGTCTATGTAACAATCGACAATTAAACATAATCACAACAAATACTGTATTTATTCAACCACGTTTCAATGACAAGGTCAATGCAGCGAGTGAAACTGCATTTCAATCAGTTAAAATTTATATTTTATAAATTGAAGTTCTTTTTACTGAAGAACTGAAATGTATTTAAAAACATTTTTTATTTGTTTATTAGTAGTTTTAATTGCTAGAATATCCAAGCCGTCACTTTATCTCTAATAATATTGTTCGACTATTTTATTTCTGTTTATAGTTAGTTAAAATAGTTCTGCCAGAAATAGATCATATTTCTGTGAAACAATTGTTCTTTAAAACCCTTAGACAACTATTATCATTTCTTATGTATCTTTTCAAGTTGTGTTCCACGTATAACCATTGATGTAAAAGTTTAAAACATTTAACACCATTGTTCTTCGAATTTTATTTTGGTTTTTGTTTTTAATTTTTGTTTATATGTATATTTTTAATCTTCTTGTTTGTTTCTGCTTTGCTGTTGCAAAATTACCTAGATATTTTTATGTATTATGTATATTTTTAAAAAATAATATGTTTATTTTAATGTATAGTCTTTTTTATTGTGGTTTTTATATATAGTTACTGTTTTCATTGTTTATATTTTGTTTATTCCCATTACTTTGGTGGGTTTTATTGTATTATTTTTTCTGACTAATTTCAAGGATGTTTATTCTTACTTATTTTAGTTTAAAGTACAAGTTTTCTACGACGTACTTTGAAAATATTTTGTAATCCAGTTTCAAACTTTATTAATAAATTCCCGGAGCGTTGCTGTAGTCAAAATAAGTTTTGCATAGATTCGTTTACCAACCATGTTTTCCTTTTGAAAAATCATTATTGCTTGTTTTATAATAAAACTATTTCATCAGCGACAAGTTTTAAAGCCTTTCAAACTTTAAATATATTTCAAACACAACAATTATATGTGTTTAAAAGACAAATATTTAGTTATAGAAAATTTTTTTAAAAGTCAATCTTTACAATAATATCTTATTTTCAGGTTTGACATGTTCTTATGTGATTGAGTGCTCGTTGAGCGTCTGTCTCATTGCGATCGACCGTTACATCTACATACATCACGGGCTCCATTATTCCTTGTGGATGACAACAAAAAAGACTCGTTACATACTGTTGGCTTCGTGGAGTTTTAGTTTCATTGTTGGCGTGATTCCTCAGATGTTGTTCGCTGACTACGGAACCGGCGACGAAGATTGTTCGTTTTTCGAAGTCACTCCAATATATCTAATGTTCGTGATTAGCTGTGCTGGCCTCATCCCAGAAATTTCTACGATTACTTTGTACATCTTGATTTTTAAAACGGCTGAAAAAGCTAAAAAAGCTATAAGACTTGAAAATAAAAGAAATTTAAATCAACCGAATGTAATGACCAGAAGGTTCAGTCAATTTTTTTGTAAAAACAACGAGAATAAAAGCACGAAGTCTGCTTCAATGGGACACATCGCTTTAAGAACCAATGATCTGTTCGAAAGTGAAAGTACATTAATTGATGTAAATAGAAACGGCAGTCAGACAGCAATCAATATAGAAACTACAGATGTTGTTAATGACTGTAACAAGAAAGGAAGGAACGAACACTTTAAAAGCGAAGATATTGTTGTAAACAACATACCCATTTTGAAAGAAATGAAAGAGAGTGGTAAGAAATTAACCACAGGAAAAGATATTAGAAATAAACAAATTACTTTGAAAACAAAATCAACAATGATTGTATTTTTAGCAATGTTTACAAGTACTGTGACATGGGGTCCGTGTTTCGTGTGTTTAAGTCTGTATCCAATACTGTGTAGGAACGATAGTGACAGTGGTTGGTGCCCAAATTTGAGAAGTATCTTACTATTTATTATTATAAATATTGGCTTGATAAATGCCGTTTTGAATCCTATAATATACTGTTGGTGGCATAAGGGTTTTAGAAAGTCTTTAACAAATTTGTGTTTCAAAAAAGCAGCAAGAGAAAGGCGTCGAAATGACTTTGTACTTTCATTGAGATATACGTGGTAGTCAAGAAGAAGCTCTTGAGCTGTGAAAATAAAACGTTGTGATGAATATGTTGCATTGTGTAGGTGGTTTTAGGTTTTTAAAAATGAAACTTGTTAATTAAATTGATAAAGCTAAGATTAAAACTCTAAGATAATAGTTAAGTTTAGAAAAATTTTAAAAGAATACTTTACATTCAATTAGGATAGAAATAATAAACAGAATTTAAAAAATATCGAAATTTTGTGCTGTTCATGACAAGCTGGTTGTTAATTACTTATTACACTTTTGCTATTACTTGCGACCAGTCTTTTTGTTAACTAAAGGTTATTAAATTGTTAACTTACACTTGGAGGAAACGTTATCGTCTTACGACTGAAAGCTGAAGAAGTCGTAAGACGAAAATGTTTCCTCCAAGTGTAAGTTAACAATTTAACAACCTTTAGTTAACAAAAAGTATGGTCGCAAGTAATAGCAAACGTGTAATAAGTGTATAAAAAAAATAAACTGCATTGTAAAATAATCTGGAATAGATTTTTTAGGAGTTCTAGCTTATAAATAAGTGAAAATTTGTTTAAAAGTAATTTTATTTCGAAAATCCTACGAGCCGATGGTTCTTGTATCCGTCACACGTTTTCCCGTCAGGCTTTGTGATAGACTAATACGAATTTCTTACTTTTGAACATTGTTTACCGTACACCCACCAATTTGTTCCTGGGATTATACAATATCCTGTCAGCTCCTCGTCCAAATCTTGTTGGCAAAAATGAAAGGAGCTTCTTAGTATATTTTCCAGATGGAGAAAATCTAATGCAAATCTACGAGTAGGATGAGACTTTTATATTTACCGTCAAACTATTTAAGCTGTAAGAGACTTCCTAACCATTTCAAAATTATTTTGCAACAGATAAATTGTTGAAAGTAGGAAGACAATACGGTGGATTACTCAAAACTCTTAAAATGCCAACTATTGATCTATTGGTCTTACTACTAATCTTTATATTATGTAACTCCATCTTTCTGAGTTCCAAATACTTTCCGCGGCTTCCTTGATATTTCGTAGACGACGATCTTGCTCCAGCAATATATGTGTTAGATTAGAAATGTATTAATTTATTCCCAAAAAAAATTCTTACGTATAGTCTGTAATATAAAATAAATACTTTAAGGTTACGTTTAGTCTGTAATACAAAATAAATACTTTAAGGTTAAGTTTAGTCTGTAATACAAAATAAATACTTTAAGGTTATGCTCAATAATGTCTACAAAGAATTTTTAGTCTGTATCTAATAAATACTTTTTTCAAATGTAACAAAAATACTTTTTATTTATTAATTATATAAACTTTTCAAACTATTATCATACGCCTAATATTATTTAAGATACATTTTTTATTTTTAAGAAGCCTACATACTCGTCCAAAAAAATGGGCGGGATTATAAGGGCAGTGTTGAGTTTAAATAGTCAAGAAATATATAGGTCTAAATAGATTCTTCTTCATAAGAAGGAGTAGCCTACTATTAATTTTACATTTTTTTTTAACGATCATTTTTATGGAGATAATGTAATCTTTTCTATTTTTATTTTATGCAACTTCAGTGTTTTAAGACTTTTTATACGGGATATATACTTGTTTACAATAGTTTTTTCGTGTAATGATTTTGTTTTGTCTTTATTCAAGCCAATTATTTATTGCAATAATAGGAATAACTACTATGCTTTGTGTACAAAAATATCTGTATTAAAATTGTACTGCGGGAAATTGTATTACTTTCAACAGAGCAGAACTTTTTTAAATCCCTTGTATAAATTTATTTGTTAGTATTTCAAAATGTGTACATATATATAATGTATATATAATTATTTTCATTGTTATATATGTAAAACAATGTTTCAGTAAAATGTACAGAATTTCAAGAGAGATTTTTATTTTTCAATTTCCTTATTCAATTACGTAAAGTGAGCTATAAATGTTCACTATTAAGCATATGTGTTTTTCAGTCAATAAATATCACACTTCAGTTAAGCATCAATGTGAAAATAGAACAAATCTTCCAAAATGGTCACTTTTACACCTACTTATTCACGGTAACTTATTTATATTTGTTTGTCTTTTAAATGTAAACGTTATCTTTGTGTCAACATTAACCAGAACACTAGGTCTCAACACGTTGTATAATTAAAGATTGTGTGTGTGTGTGTGTGTGTTGTGTGTGTGTGTGTGTGTGTGTGCTGTGTGTGTGTGTGTGTGTGTGTGTGTGTGTGTGTGTGTGTGTGTGTGTGTGTGTGTGTGTGTGTGTGTGTGTGTGTGTGTGTGTGTGTGTGTGTGTGTGTGTGTGTGTGTGTGTGTGTGTGTGTGTGTGTGTGTGTGTGTGTGTGTGTGTGTGTGTGTGTGTGTGAATTAGAAATTCCCAATACAGCATTAGGATATTTTCTCTGAGACACTGATGACAACCACTTAGTGCGGTAGAAAAATTAATGTGGTAGTACGCTTTTCATAATTTACTTTAATTATAACTTCGACACGTCGTTATTTTATTTAGTTAACAACATGGCTAGAAATTCTGTCCTGGTAGAGGGGGGTGTCCTATTTATATTCCAAATAGTGGGAGTTAATATAAACCTGCAATGCAGAATTTTTAAAATATTAAGTCATTCTAACGCTTAAAATCAGATACTAGTTGACAAACTACATACAAGTTACCCTTTACAGTAAATGCATTTCAAAAATAAATGGCAATCAGTGAACATTATATTTAAGTGCATGTCAAGGTGGTATATTTTAGCAAAGCAGGTTAAAGGCATGTAAGAAAGGTATTTAGCAAACTTTAAATTTTCACAAGCTACAACTCTCAAACGAATATTATATATATACGATTTTTTTTAATTCGTTTAAAAAAAACTTTCCCTGTCATAGATGTTTTCTTTTGGAAGTAGTTCACAGCTAGTCCCGTTTAAATGCCCTCCATAATTTTTATTTCCTAAAACTTTGGCCATATAATATAGCTTCTAATATAGCTTTCTAATATAGCTTACATTTATTAACGTATTGTACAGACATTTGCACGCATATTTCTTAATAGTTCTCCTAACGAAATTACCTCATTTCAAAATTAAAATCTTGAAGTTATTTTTGGAATTTTTGTGAGAGTATAAAATTATAAAATTTGTTACAAGTCTGCCAAAATGTTTTTATTTTTACAAGTAGTTTTTTAGCTGATACAAGGTGTAAATAAACTTTACCATTTCTCTGAGGAAGAGTTAATCCTTCAATACTACACTCCATACGCAAAACTTTAGTTTACACGTGACTTAATCAAGTTCATCCAATTATAATATTTAAGTGTACACCCTAATCTTTGTGTTTAGTATTATTATTTATTCTGTAATTAAATAATACTTAACTATGTGAATTCTTAAGACTTTACTTGCTGACGCGTTTCCAAACAATCGTTCCTTTTACGAAGCAAATTCTCTACTCCTTTTGCTTCGTAAAAGGAACGATTGTAAGTAAGTTTACATTTGTAACGAGTAGCGAGTAAGCACTTTAGTATCCACTTAGTTACGGATTATAGTAATCAGTTTGATTATAGTATAATCAGTGAATTTAAGATGACTACGACAAGCAATATTACTTATTGTTTAACGATGTAATAATTGTTTACCATTTTAGAATCAATTTTAAATGTTGTACTGATGCTAACCGTTGAAGAATATAGAATAGATCTGAAAGAATTTTAAGAAATATTTAAACTTTTTTAATTTGTTAAGTACATTTTGATTGTTGAAAAAGGTTTTTTCCTATTGGTTTGGAGTACAGCTTGACGTTTTTTTGATAATCCCTTATATATCAATTTAACTTTTCGAAAAAATACTACTTACTTCTCAGTATTTTTATTTCATGTTTTTTATAGGTAATATATGAGCTGGCTTGTGAGTTATGGTGTTAAATAAATAAATAACAGTACAAGAAAAAACACTTTATTCCTATACACGTTCCTATGAATATTATCATAGATATTTTCACTAATAAGCATCTGTGTTCCCATCTTAAATCTCAACCAATAAATGTCAGTTAGGAAACACTGTGAAAAATGGAATACGTCTTCCAAAATGGTGACTTTTATACCTAACTTACTTATACACGAGAACTTATTTGCAAGTAGAAGTACTACTACAAAATCACAAATGCAACTTTTGTAGTAAACTCTTGATTTATTAATAGTTTCACTGTTAATGATGATAGTTCCAGTCATCGAAGTGTGCATGACAATAAGATGTTAATAATTAAGAGTTCGTGTACAGCTATGTATTTATTTAATTGTTTGGGGCTGTTTAGACTTTATTTCAATTTCTGAGTATTTCTGTGTTGTTTCTCGTTTGATGATGAATACTGTGTAACGTGAAGTTATCCTATCTTCGGCTAGACGGACCTACAGATGAAAACAAACTCAAACAATGTGATATAATAAGCTTACACAATAAAACGTTTAATCGCAGTCATGCTCGTTTCGGCAACATCGAAGTATTCATCACACACTGATAAAGTATGTGATAGTCACATTATAATTGTGGGAAAACGTAACAGTGATTAAATAAGTTTTTTTATGACTTTGTGTTAATTTCTGATTTTAGCCCTACTTTGCATTCATCTCAAAAGCTAAGTTCCACAGCACTCGTTATAGGTTCCACAATAAAGACAATACTCTATGTAATTTGTATCCAAAGATACCTAGATCCATTTTTAGTTAATTCTACGCATTCACAAAAATATGAAAATTGTAACCCATCCAACACCCATTCATAAGATTCGTTGCCATGTAAAATCAATACATGTTTCGCATGCAAACAAACATTATTTCATAAAGATTGTAATTATAATTTATAAAATTATTATAACAGAAGATTTTATAATTATATAATAAATTTATAAGTATCATAATTTTACTAAATTAGATGTGAAATAAACTTATGTTATGCTGCACGTGATCTGTTGCACGTGGTGTAGCATGAAATCTTTGTATAGGCCCCCTTTAGTGTTAATATTCTGCGATAGTTATATTTACAATTTTAATATCACATACTTTCAACGTTGATATTTTTATGGCAGCTTTATGTTTAAAGGTACCTAACTGTATGCTATCAATTAATTACTGTTTATCTTCTTTACAGGAGACTATCTTATCTTCTTTCGCTCAACTTGATGATGTCCTGAACAAACAAATTATTATTACTTTTCGTGCTTGAAGTGTCGTGAAAAAATTTAGAGTTAAGTCATAAACAGTTTTTCTGAAAACTATATCTATATGACATAAATATTGTTTTAATAAATAATTCTTTTCTCTTTGTAAAATAATGATTATTGTAATTTGAAGTTGCTTGATGTAATCATCTTGAATTCACTGATTAAACTAATTTTAAAAATACTTAACTGAATACGTAATTGCTTACTTGCTGACGCGTTTCAAAAGATTCGTTTCTTATACAAAGCTAACCCTCTACTGGCGGAATCGGTTGGGTGTAAAGTCTCTAACGGGAATGGATTTATGGCTGGGTGATGTGGTAGGTTGTTTTGGTTGTGTGTCATATAATAGAAAAGGCTGTTGGCTTCAAAGTGTATGTGTGTGATCATTTAATACGTTTTCTTTATCTGTTGCGTAGTGTTTGTATATTTCATATTTATCTTTATCTGAACACACCCTAAATCCAGCTATGCAAAACACCTAAATAACACCCAACACACACACACCGACATACACACTAATTTAAATGTTGTACTCACATTAAAAATGAGTAAAAAACTAACAACCTTAGAAAAATATGAAATCTACAAACCTACGCAACAGATAAAGAAAACGTATTAAATGATCACACACACACTTTGAAGCCAACAGCCTTTTCTATTATATGACACACAACCAAAACAACCCACCACATCACCCAGCCATAAATCCATTCCCGTTAGAGACTTTACACCCAACCGATGCCGCCAGTAGAGGGTTAGCTTTGTATAAAAAACGAATATTTTGAAACGCGTCAGCAAGTAAGCAATTGCGTATTCACTTAGTTAGGTATTTATAAAATTAGTATTGTAATTTGTTTGCTACTTTCCTATTATCACCGTCAGAAACCATTCTTTCCTTTACAAACGCGTGTAACTACACTATACTCGTACATTTTGAAAAACGTTTCTCAAACTGTTTAATTTGTATAACGGTAAAAATATGTTAAAAACAACTAAAGTAGAAGGTTTTAAAAATGTTTTTTTCTACCTTCTTATTATTTAAAGTTTTTCAACATACGTCAAACTGAAAATAATGTGAAACTGTTAAACGAAATTCAGATAAAATTAAACCAGGTACGATTAACCTCAAATTTGTTCAGAGGATTCCAAACAGCAACAGTGTAAAAATAACATTACAACAAATACTTTACTACACAATTAAAATACCTGAGATAGTATTTCTGAAATAGTCTTAGTAATCGGAAATAACTGTCATAAACTTTAAAAAGTTTCCTTACATAGAATGAGGAAAAGAATTAAATATTCCATTACTGCTTAGTTCCACTGATATACCAACTATAAACTTGTCACTGAGTTAGGCCACCAAGACAGATAGACCAGTAGGAACCGATATACGGCAATTTTTAAAGATAACTTGCAGTTGGAATGGCAGTTGGTTTTGCGTGTGACAAGCGGAAATGTTTGTTGGCAGTGAAATTCTTACCTGTTCGTTGTCTTCTATTGTTTCACAATGTTTAACTTCAAGGTAATTTATTATTTGCTTTGTTATATTCAACACGTCTACGATATTTTAAATTACATAAATTATTGTAGATATTGTTTAATTTCAGACCTTTAGTTAATGAAATATTTAAATAATTCAAACTAAGATATGTAAATTTAACAATAACTTGCTCACGAAAATTGTACTAGCAAACCTTTAATGTTAAAATTTTCAAATATTGATTTTTGTACTTATTGTTAAACGCATCTGTTGAGACCCAACATTAAATCAATGGTTTTTTTTAACAGGTTAAATACAGAACTAAATTTATTATTTTTGTTGATAACTAATTAATTAAAATTATGATTCCTTGGTGATTTAAAAGCTGATCAGGTAGTAGTGTTTAAACATTTTGTGCATGAAATTAATAAACTACATCTACTGCTTTGTTAATACCTTTTTTATATACTATACTATTTTTCGTTAAAATTTCTGTTTTTTATCAGTGAATATGAATTACTGTTGCCATAATGTAAATTTGGACGCTTAACTATGACATAAATTGCTCTAAAACACGTTCTGGTATACTTTTTATAATGCAAACCGTCTGTAGCAAGAATAAGGAATGTATAAAATCACCTGATTGATCGTTGTTTCCATATTTAAAAAAAAAAACAATAATGATAATAGTAATTGACAAATAATGAGAGATAGAAATTATTACTTGGCTATTAGAAAAAAGAATTATTTTAGTTATCGACTTTATAAATTTATTTCCATTGGTACATTTATCTTCAAATTCCATTATTAGACCCGTCTTCAGCGATCTCTCCCTCTCTCTCTCTTTCTCTCTCTCCCTCTCTTTCTGTCTGTTTGGTCAGTATATCTGTCTGGTCTGTCTGTCTGGTTGTTTTGTCTGGTCTATATGTTTGGTCGGTCTGTATGTCTGGTCGGTCTGTCTGTCTGTCTGGTCTGTCTGTCAATATCTAGTCTACCTGGTCTGTCTGGTCTACCTGGTCTGTCTGTCTGTCTGTCTGTCTGTCTGTCTGGTCTGTCTATCTGATAGTTCTGTCTGTCTGTCTGTCTGGTCTGTCTGGTCTGTCTCTCTGTCTGGACTGTCTGTCTGTCTGTTCTGTCAGTCTGGTCTGTCTGTCTGTTCTGTCAGTCTAGTCTGTCTGTCTGGTCTGTCTGTCTGGTCTGTCTGTCTGGTAAGTCTGTCTGGTAAGTCTGACTGGTATGTCTGTCTGGTCTGTTTGTCTGGTCTGTCTGTCTGGTCTGTCTATCTGTCTGGTCTGTCTATCTGTCTGATCTGTCTATCTGTCTGGTCTGTCTATCTGTCTGGTCTGTCTGTCTAGTCTGCCTGTCTGGTCTGTGTGTCTCTCTGGTCTGTCAGTCTGTCTGGTCTGTCTATCTGGTAGTTCTGTCTCGTCTGTCTGTCTGGTCTGTCTCTCTGTCTGGACTGTCTGTCTGTCTGTTCTGTCAGTCTGGTCTGACTGTCTGTTCTGTCAGTCTGGTCTGACTGTCTGGTAAGTCTGTATGGTATGTCTGTCTGGTATGTCTGTCTGGTATGTCTGTTTGGTCTATTTGTCTGGTCTGTTTGTCTGGTCTGTCTGTCTGGTCTGTCTATCTGTCTGGTCTGTCTGTCTAGTCTGTCTGTCTGGTCTGTCTGTCTATCTGGTATGTCTGTCTGGTCTGTCTGTCTGGTATGTCTATATGGTATATCTGTCTGGTCTGTTTGTCTGGTCTGTCTGTCTGGTCTGTCTGTCTGTCTGGTCTGTCTATCTATCTGTCTGCCTGTGTGTCTGTCAATCAGTCTGTCTGTCTCTCTGTCTGTCTGTATGCCTGTCTGTCTGTCCTGTCTGTCTGTCTGTCTGTCTGTCTGTCTGTCTGTCTGTTTGTCTGTCTGCCTGCCTGCCTGCCTGATTGCCTGCCTGCCTGCCTGATTGCCTGCCTGCCAGCCTGTCTGTCTGTCTGGTTATCAATCTGTCTGTCTGCCTGCCTGCCTGATTGCCTGCCTGCCAGCCTGTCTGTCTGTCTGGTTATCAATCTGTCTGCCTGCCTGCCTGTCTGATTGCCTGCCTGCCAGCCTGTCTTGTCTGTCTATCAATCTATCTGTCTGTCTGCCTGCCTGCCTGCCTGATTGCCTGCCTGCCAGCCTGTCTGTCTGTTTGTCTATCAGTCAGTCAGTCAGTCAGTCAGTCAGTTGGTCGGTTGGTTGGTCAGTCAGTCAGTCAGTCACTCAGTCACTCAGTCAAGACCGTACCTCCGACCACCCGACCGTCCGTCCTTGTCTCCCTCGGTTGATATTTACTTAATTTTGAAATTAATAATTGATTAAACTTTTTAGAGATAAAAAAATTCAAAATTTAGCTAATTTACAATTTAATCGATAACGCATTAGAGAACAAATTAACCACATAAAGAAAGAAACTAACCACATACATCACAATGTGGAAAGAAAAGATAAGTTTAATAAAAACGTGGTTTATAAAGTGCAATGTAACTCCAAAGCAACGTATGAAGAACAAACGGGAAGAAATTTAAAACAAAATAAAAAGAGCACATAAAGTCGTTTAAATATGAAAAGAATTATTCAAATTATGCAACGCGTTTGGTAATCGAGGGCCATACGCCGGAAGAAATGAAGAAGGCAATGAAATTATTACATTGTGGTAATAAAGGAAGGCGGGTAAACATTCTAGAAATTATAAGTTAAAACTAAAAAAAGGAAATATAATAATTAACAAATAAATTCACAATCAAACGTTATTTTCAAAAGTTTTAAAATATTGAATAGTTCAACAACTAAAGCTAGAGAAGGCGTAGAATAATAAGAAACGAAGTCGCAGCAGAGAACCAGTACGAAGAGGAGGTGAGTGGTAGGAGTGTAGTGCTATCATTTCATGAGACTATCTATATTTAAAAAGTACTTAACTAAGTGAATACGTAAGAGCTTACTTGCTGACGCGTTTCAAAATATTCGTTCCTTTTACGAAGCTAACCGTCTACTGGCGGCATCGGTTAGGTTCAAAGCCTGTAACGAGATGGATTTATGACTGTGGAATGGGGTGGGTTATTTTGGTTGTGTGTCATGTAATGTAAAAGGCTGTTGGTTTCAAAATGTGTGTGATCATTTAATGTTTTCTTTATGTTAGATAGCGCGATTGTACCTTTTTATAACAAAGGATCTGATTTTATAACTTCAGTACCCATTTGCCTTTCAAAGGGGAGTGTATACAATTTTTTTACTGTTTTGTATACTATCAATAACCCACAAAAAAAACCTTTTTTTTACACAGGGTTTTAAGATTGTGTTGATGTGATGAACATTACCCAACATAGTAAGAGATGTATGAGGATTGGAGGAGGAGAGAAGATGTGACCTGGTTGAAATGTCGTGTTTGTAAATCAAGTATTTTTCTAAGGTTGTTAGTTTTTTTACTTTGTTTTAATGTGTGTAGTAGTACATTTAAATTAGTATGTATGTCCGTGAGTGTGTGTTGCGTGTTTCTTAGGTGTTTTGCGTACCTGGATTTTGGGTTTGTTTGTTTTCTTTAGGTAATGTGTTCTTCGAAGCGTGTATAGAATGACCTGCAGGTTTGGACAATGTAATACCTGGGATAATCCTTACATGTTAAATTGTAAATACCTGATAGTTTGTATTTGTCAGTTTGTTTTTTAAAAGGTTGTATGTGCGGTCTTAAAGTGTTTGTTGTTTTGTAAGTTATTTGGTAATGGAGTTTTTTGAATGTGGAGGCTATTTTGTATGTGTTTTGTTACAGTAGAGAGAATTGTATCTGTTGCTTTTGTGTGGTTTGTCTGCGTGGCCGTTTGATGGTGTTTATGTTTAATTTTCCTGAGTATGTTGTCTACGAGTGTGTGTTGGTAGCCGTTTTATTGAGCGATGTATTTTATGGTATTGAGTTCTTCGTCGTAGTCTTTCTGTAGCATTGGTATATTGATTAGGCGGTGTAACATATGATTAAATGCAACGTGTTTGTGTTGTGTGGGGTGATTAGATGTATTATGTATGAAAATATCGGTAGTTATTTGTTTTCTGTATATTTTGAAATTTTGACTGGTGTTGTGTTTGGTGATGGTAAGGTCTAGAAAGTTTATTTTATTTTTTTCTTCTAATTCGAGGGTAAATATGATGCTTTGGTGTATTGAATTAATGTAATTGTGTAGTTGTTTGATTTGCCGTTTATTGCTGTTGTATAATATTAAAATGACATTTACATATCTATGGTAATAAACTATTTTATGTGTGTGATTGTTGTTCTGTAGAATGTATTGTTGTTCAATATGATGTAGGAATATTTCTGCTAGGATGCCCGAGATGGGGGAAACCCAAGGGAAGCCGTCTTTCTTTGCGTAGAATTTGTGTTGGTATGTGAAGTAGTTTTGTGATGTGATAAGTTTGGTGAGTGTGATGATTTCATGTGTGAGTTTATGTGAAGTGTTGTTTGCTGTGAGCATATTTTGGAGTATTTGAAATGTTTGTTCTATTGGCACATTAGTGTAGGCCTATAGGTTTTTTATGTCGAATGAGGCAATGGTGGAGTTGTGTGGTATGTGGATGTCTTGAATTTTGTGAATGAGGTCTATGTTATTGTGTATGGATGTGTAATTGTGAAAGTTTATGTTGTCTCTGATAAGTTTATCTATGTATTTGGCTAGCTTATATGGAGGTGAATGTGTGTGGTTGATTAGTGGATGGATGGGTGGGTGTGTTTTCTTTGTGGATTTTAAGTAAAGCGTTTAATGTGGGAGCTTTGGGTTTTATTTGTTTGTAATATTTCTTTTGTTCTGTTTTCATAATGTCGGTGTATTTATTTAGAAGATTTTTAATTTCTGTTTGAAATTTAGGTGTGGAGTCTGATCTGAGTTCGGTTATTTTGTTTTCAGTTATGAAATTGTTTACTTTCCTGTCGATGTCTTGTTGGTGCATTATTACGATGGAATTACCTTTGTCTGCTTTTATATGTTTTTGTGTAATTGATTTAAGGGTTGAAAGTTCATTATTTATGACAGGTTTATTGTTTAAGGCGTTTATGTTGGGCATTTTATGTTTAAATGAGAACTAGCTTAAACTTAAACGAACAATTTTATAGTGAAAGAGTGTAGTTAAAGTTAAATTTTTACTCTTTATGATCATAATACTTGAGGAAATACTTTGAAGTATAAAAAGTAATTAGATAATTTATTACTCCTAACATATTTTATTGTACTTTTTTAGTGAACTAAGTCAGGCATTTTCATTCATTATGGCAACAGAAAATATTAATGTTAATGGAGCCCAATCTTAATGACAATATTATTGTTAATATTATGACAGCAGAAAAACTTCTCTAATAAATTTACTTCTACCTAAAGTAAGAAACAATGGATGTATTGTGTTGCAGCGACATTTTAGATGTGGGGGGAAAGTGCACATTCTGCTCTTAAATTACCTCTTACCTTAAAATACACCGAAAATCGTATTTGTATTGAAAAGCAAATTGATCTAGCCAAAGTTTTAAGAGAATGTAAGCTTTTAATTTGGGATTTGAGGCACTTGATGCTACTCTTTAAGATTTTTGAGATTCTACTTGGGCAATGTGTGGACTTACTTTGTTATTGGCTGAAGATTTTCGTCGAACACTACCTGCTGTACCTAGAGGCACAAATGCAAGTGAGGTAAACGCGTGTATCAAATCTTCTTTCTTAAGGCCTTTGGTGTGAAAACTTTCAAGTAAGTATATGAGACTTTATTTAGGAGCAGATGCTTCTGCTGGACTATTCAGATCTTCTTCTTAAGATAGAAGATGGAAGATATCCAAAGTATGCGGGAAAAATTAAGATACCTTCAGAATTAGGTGAAGTAGTGACAAATGTTACAGAACTTCTTAAAAATATTTATACTAACAAAAGAAGTATCAAAGATAAATCTATTGATTGGTTTTGTGAGCGTGCAATATTGATACCAACAAAGCAGGTATAATAAATGACATCCTATTACGATTGATTGAAGGAGACGAAATGTTCTACAACTCTGCCGACTCTAACACAAACATTGATAAAGCAGTGCAGTATCCAGTTGGGTTTCTGAACACACTCCTACTGCTTTTCCCCCACATAGACTACATCTAAAAAACGGGGCTCCAATCATCTTGTTGCGAAATCTGTACCCTCCTAGATGTGTAATGACACTAGATTACAAGTAAAAAACCATCATAAAAACTTGATAGATGCTACTGTAGTAACTGTCTGTGCTGGAGGAGAGTCAGTATTAATACCAAGTATACTGCTAATTCTATCAGATTATCCTTTCGACTTCAAAAAAATCCAACGTCCAGTTAAAGTTTGCGATGACAATTGACAAATCACAAGGACAATCTTTAAAAATAGCTTGAATTGATTTGAGAGTTGACTGTTTCTTACACGGACAATTTTATGTTCTAGAGCAGGGATGGCCAACTAGCGGCCAGCGACCTGGTTTTATGCGGCCTCGGACGAATCTTGAAACACTAGATTATTGATTCATTAATAAATGTAAAACGTAAAATTATAGCTTGGAATAGGTTATAGGATATAGGTTAAACACGGTTCTTATCCCCAGTAAGATTTCTGTGGCTTGCAAAATGACCCATTTTTTCAGACAAGGTCGGAAACTGGTACTGCATTTTGGTGTCAAGTGTGTGAGGGGAAATAACCCAAAATACATGTTTTCGGTAGGATAATAGTTTCAATGTTTTCAACCACATGCCTCTGTGAGTGCACCTTTTCAACAATGAAATTTATAAAATAAACCGACAACAGACTAACTGACAACCATTTTCGAGATCTGCTAAAGGTTGGAACCACTTCAATTCATATTGATTTTAATGAACTGTTGAACGATTGTGCCCTCCCACAGTAGCCTCATTAAGTGAAGGAGGTAGATCTACATAATGATTTTAAATTTAAACAAAATAGAGTTTTTTTCCAATACTGTGTTTAGACTAGGGTAAACACCAAGATTAAATATTAAACCTATATCAATTCTTTGTACATTGAGCTTGATAAATTAAATGTATATGAAAATGTTTGCGTAACATTTATTGATTCAAATTATTTCATACATGACAGATACTATAGGATATACTTATTGTCTACATTTGGATTATTGATGTATGTGTGGAACTAGTTGTGCAGCCCTCGTCTTCGGTGAAAATAATAAAGTGGCCCTTTAGGGTTAAGAAGTTGGTCATCCCTGTTCTATAGTAGTTTAGTGATTCTTGCTTCAGATGGAAGAACCACCATTGTTGTTTATAAAGAGGTTTAAGATAATCAAAGTATCGGCGAAGGTTAAAAATGAAATGTCCAAAACGTATAGTAGATCTTTCCATCTATTTTATAATAAAAAAATTAAGTACTTGAATAATTATGTTTATATTATTACATTCATTTAAAACTTATATTTGGGCCTTCTTTCAGATATACTAATATGTATTTCAAACATTTAAAAAAATTAATTTCATAGGAAACAGATTAGTAAAATAATATTTTATTTATAAGTTTTTGTCAACAAATTTGATGAATGAATTTATATTAAAATAAACTACTGTTTTCCAAATGCATTTACTCAATTAACAATAAGTACTACTTATATTAGTAAATATATCCATTATATACTGTCACCTATCATTATGATGTTTATATAAAGTATGACTTTTAAACCTGCATGGGGAAATCCGCAATAGGAGGCGCTAGTATTTATACATATGTACCAAACAGAAAAATCATTTCATCCATATAACAAGAAAAAAAGTATAACATTCAATTGAACCTTGCTGAGCAAGCATAACTAAACAAAAGTATCCACAAACTCGTAACCTCTACATAAATGTTATAAAAATAACAGACTTCACATAAACGAACTATACTAAATATACAAACATTCTAAATTACACCAAAGATAAACTCTAAACCCAATTACACTACAAATCTCACACTCTGATACACTAAAATCTCATAGAAAAAAAAATGCAATACCCCTTTTAACCATGCACCAAGAGATGACACTGGTTCCAAGTTGAAGGTAAACTCTCCCGAAACGGTCGCCCGTCAAGTAAATCCTACTTTAGTAAAGTTCTTTTAAAGTGAGTCCATAATTAAATTGAAACAATATATACGGAATTTGTTAGGCCTACTATCCAGATTCCAAGATATATTTTTTAATTTCTAATGATTATTCTGAAAATGTAACATACCTTCAACAATATCAGTAAGCTCAACATTTTTACGTTCTTATAGGGATTTAATCTATTACAATTTAATTTTAGATTAAGTAACTAACTATTTATCAATTTACACACTTTCATGGCTGTTATTATTTACACACTTGACATTTATAAAAGCGCCCAAACACAGTTTCAATTAGGTCTAACAATAACTAATAACTTCTCTAATGATATAGTTACGCCTAACACGCACTAAACTGCCATTGGTTTTCACTCTGTCACAAATCTTTTACTCTCTTCACCCTCAGCGCCGTCCTTAGGGTGGAGCGAGTGGGCCCGCCGCTCCAGGCCTCGCACTGCAAGGCTTTACTCGCGCTAAAAAAATAAGTAAAATGTTTTGATTGAATACAAATAATATACTAATGTACAGATATACGTGCCTCAAATATCTGTCTGATTACACACGTAATATGTTAAATTATAATTAATGACAATACCTGCGAACTAGATATCGGCATCGCAATTAAACGAAATGCAAAATATCGTTTGATAGCGACGGTGCTTCAACCCTGACAAATAAAAAAAATCACGTAAATGAATGGTGATTGGCGTGTTTTGAGAAGAAATGATTTCATCAAAGTTACTCTAAATACAGCTTTTTGCACAAGAATTTTTAAAAATTTTCTGAGACCACTTTTTTAAAAAAGACCTCTCAAAATGGTTTGTTTCAGTCCTCGCGTTTGCTTAGGTCGGCTCTGTTCACTACATTGTAAATACTACCCTTTTCGCATTTACCAACCCTTTATAACTACTTGCCGCTTCTAGTAAATTCTCCTTCTAGAAGGTTCTAGAGCAATGTAGTTGTGTGCATACAGCGTTCCTTGTCGCTGCCAGTAATTTCTATCCTCTACTTCCAGAAGGATTTAGTATTATGAGATTGCGTCCTATTGTATCCGCTCAAGAGTGAAAGAACCTTACTGCAAGGCCGTGTACCATACATCACAGGTATGACCTAACCCGTTGCAATATTTACCTGGGTGTATAATTTGTCTCCTTGTGTCCTGGTTGTAAAAAAGTAATGTTTTAAATTGCTTCTAATATTTTATTTTACATTTATAACCGAAACAGTAGCCTATATTTGAGATGGTTAAAGCTAAAGTGGACCCACCTTCTTTTTAAAGGTACCGAGTTAACATCAGAAGTAGGTGTAGCTACAAGTACTTTTTACTTCCAGATTGGTCTAATCGTAGCTATGCTACTTTTTCATAGATAGCTGTACTGAAACTTATTGTACCAATCTAATGCATTTAGCCAATCTTTAGCACTTATTATCTAACATTAGACCTCTGTCTAATTATCATGATGCTCCTCTCTAACCGCCTCATAAAATTATCCCAAATGTTTTAATTTTAAATGTTTTTATAGCTTTCAGATCGAGTAAATGGTTCAAACACTACAAACGATACAAATGAATTAGAATGGAACGAATGGTACCATGTTCGAGCTGTTCTTGCTCCATTTACTGTCATCACAAACCTGACTGTTGTTATTTCGTCTGGAGTAATCCTGAACACAAATGTAGAGCCAAGGGCACTTTATATGTTCATGGGAAATCTTGCTTTAGCCGATCTCTTGCATGGTGGAATGACTATTGCAGAACTGCTTCTAAGGATATATACACATCACACTATCATCTACGTTATTCAACTTGGTAATAACAGGTGTTTCAACTTCATTCACACAAATTTTATTTTGTACATTATTTTCATGTACAATTCTTTCACTTTCATTTTATGAATAGCGATATAAGTTTCTCAGTATTTTTAAGATTTTAATGGTAATATCAGATTTGTGTAAAATATAGGGGAGATTGAGGTAATGCTATACAATTCAGCCAAAAGTTCATCTATCTTCATAATTTTTAAATATTTTACAGCAAAACTTTACACAATAGTAATTACAAAATATTATACAAAATATATTTTTCAATTTTTTTCTGCAACGGTAACTCAGTTAATATTAAAATTATGTAGACACTGCATCATATGAGCACTACCCCAAACATCAGGGCAATTTTGTACAGGATTTGGGAGTAATAACGTACAGTATAAAAATTATGGATAACATTTTGTTTTTTAATTTGTGAGGATCTAGGATTGAATCGCTCTGTTAAGTTTCCCTAAGCGGTGCTGTAGTCTCTTGGATATTTTGTGTAGGCTCTTATTCAAAAACTGAAACAACTTCAGGTTCTCCAGTTATTGATATTGCAAGGTCCTATTCTGAGAATCTTTCTGTAACTGGAGGAAATATTCGCTTCTTTTTGAATCAAGAAACTCCTTTTTCAATGCTTGAAACTCTACTTGTCTTAATGAAAAGGGATGTACTGCCATAAGGGATAATCTTGACAAAGACATTTGCTTTTATAAAAGAGAAAAGTCCAGCTAGCTCTCTGCATCAAACGTGGCCAATTTTTACCATCTGTAGGAAGAACATTTGGTTATTGGCGTTTTCATATTAAAGAAATTTAAGTTGTGTTGAAAAGTTCATTAATTATCTGGAATACAATCGTTATACTGCTTACTGTCAATACCGTACACTCTGTACCGTGTTAAAATTCATAGCCTGACCAACAAATCGAATAAAAAAGTGGAAACTGTAGTGATTCATTCTCTTATACATAAATATTCTCATGAAAGTATTGTTAGGACTCTGATTATAACTTAGTTGTACTTATCTCTTATATACTCGAGGTTGAAAAGAAAAGTGAAGAAACCAACAAAACTTTGTGTTAAAAAGAACAACAAAGTGCAGATTTCCGACTAATTCCTTCTAAACAAGTTTTATATTGTTACCGGAAGCTAAAAGCACTAAACCGTGTGTTCTACTCACTTCCTAGACATTTGCAAACCTGGTGTAAAGTATTATCCTAATGTATGGCATTGCATCAATCTCCCCTAGACCAAATATACCAAATTACATTTAATAATATGTAAACACCTACAGTAGTCCTTACTAGAAAGTTAGCAATAAGTCGTATCTCCCGGAACAGCCATCATAATTTACACAAAACGTAGTCAAATTTTTTTATTTGACAATTATGTTAGTCTCTGGGTGTTGACTAATAACACAAGTTCAAGATGAAAAAAATTACATTATAAGGTAATTTCTTACTGCTGACAACATGTCAAGGTTGAATAAGTCTGGCAACCTTAAGACTTAACGTTGTAAGATGAATTTCTCGTTGATACAAATGAGTCGACATCAATTTCTGTGTTAAATAAACAATTTCTCTAGTTTAATCTCTTATTTGTTGGCAGGAATTACATTAGTTCAGACACTTTTTGTGTTTTTCCAAGTGACTCACAAGGAGAAAACGACATTTAGTAAATTTATTTTTACTGTGTTTATTTTTAATCAAGCAAGATTTTACAAATGGTAGGAGCTTTAATATCTATTTTCATGATTGATGAGCACATTCACTTAAAATAATTCACTGTAAAAGGTAAAATTGTTTTAAAAGCTATTTTCATTTATATCATTCAAAATAAAACTATTGTCTTCATTAACAGAGAAAAACTTTAATTGCATCTTCATATGACACAACATATATAAAATTTTACAAGGAGTTGGATAGGTAGACGTGACGTGATCACTTAGAAATTCACAAAATTGTAACAATTCCCTACAACTCATACCCTTCTAGGAACATGATGCTCTTTCCTTTTATCTATTAAATTATTCCGAGGATTTGAAATACAAATAGAGTGGTAGGTTAATTCTAAATCCTCTTTTAATTCTAAATCCTCTTTTAGTTTTCAATTAGAGGTTATTCAATGATTGTTTAATTTTCAAATTTTATTTCTTATGTATTAGGAATATTATGTAGATTATGTGATTAAATTATATGACAACAATCAAGCAATATATTATTATGAATTTAAGCAAAAGCTGTTTTTATTACTGGCTGGCCATGTTATTTGTATTGTAACCAATAAATGAATTAACACTAACTTAAAATACATTATTTTCTAATATGCTAACAGTAAACAAGGTTATCTAACTTACTGACTTGATAATGTCACATTATTTGTACTTTGTGTGTCTCTATTGTACATTAGCAGTTAATTCAATTGTACAATTGCCCTCTGCTGTTAACTTTTAGAACTATTTTTATGGAGTTAACTTACCAGGGCCTATTTTAATAAATATTATTTCAAGTTATACTTCTATGGTGGTCCACAACTGACACCATTTTTTCAATCTAATAACAGCAAGTTAATATTAAACGTATAGAATATTTACTAAAACATAATGTTTAGGTTGCATCTCCAAAACATTTTTTTTTTTAATAATTTGCGTCCTAAAAATTAACATTTATTTTAAATTTTTGTTCATAAATTAGTTTCATTTCAAACGATTTACTAAAAGTTATGAATATTAAATTCAACAAGATGCCAGATTAGTATAGCTGAACAGGTCATTATTTGGAAGTATTTAATAATAATATTTTTACTTTTTAATAGAAACTGTCTTTCCTAGGATGAATTTTTTAATAAACAAACTGTGTGTCAATCTCATATGAGAATGTTCACCATATTCTTGAATCATCCTGCATGAATATAATATAGCCCAAACAATCAAGCCATGAAGTAATAGCCCATTACTTATTTTAACATAGGAATAGTATAAGCAGTCTATCACAGGTTTGGGTTTTTCATTGCAAAGTTGAAACAACAGCAAATATATTTCTAAATCTGTTTTCATAAGAACATAACTGATCTTCAATAAATCTTGGTTTTAATCCATCAGTTTATTTTCTAAAAGGATATCTGAATTAAGGAGATTTCACCAACAAACATGCTACCAATATACGAATAAAAACTGGTAAAATTTTCACTATTTGATAAATTAGTTTAACACAATTTGTAAAAGCACCCCTATATAGTCATGCTGCGAACCACAACGCTAGTATACACTCCTGAGATGTACACAATAGCTATGTAACTCCACAGACGAGTTATCCAGTTAATCACAGGTTGTAGGTAAGGGGTACAAGGTAGGATCATATTTTACATAGAAGGGATTTCTATTGCAAGCTGCACTCCCTTTGAACTATTTTGAATATTTTTTATAACTATAAAATCCTTTTACTATTTTTCAGCTTTTATTATTTTAAGCCCTTTTAGAGAGTTTAATTTTAAAGGATTATTGGTAAACATTTTAAAACTTGTTTGAACCTTAGTAAATTACTAAAGTTTAGTTTTTACTAATTGGTTTAGTTATATTACTTTCCAATGAGGTTCCAATTTTATAATGGAAAAATAAAGTTGTTCCCACTTTATTTTGTAGAAAATTTTCAAAAAATAATCTTTTTAAAATTATATTTATATTAAAAACAATTTGAAGAACCATTAACAGTATACTATCACTTTAGACTCAAATTTTCCCTCTTTTTGGCTTTCACTTTTTTTTAAATGATGGATACATCTAATTCTATGTCATAAATCTCACACTCTTCAGTTTTTACTTTCAATCACTACTGCTTTCAGTACACCCTTCCATAATTGTTTTTGTCTCAACACACTGGCTTAGTTTATTTATTTTTCACTTCTTGATACGATTTGGTATGTTTTACTCTTCACCTTCATAATTTAATCCGTCAATGTATCTATAGATTTATTACACTCCATAACTCCCATACTTAGTTTTCAAGTGTGTCTGTTCATTTTCTTCACTTTTTCAAAAAAATATTATTTCAATGAATGATACACAGAATATAAATTGCTTCGTGTGGACATTTTTGCCTCAGAAAATATTGCTGTCTCTAATAAGAGATTAATTTCTTCCTTTTATGTTACCTTCATAGTCACAACTTGTCTTATACAATTGTTCAACTGCTTCATCCTGAATTCAGATAGACATGCTTTTAGGAACTGCTTCTTTAAATATTCTGTTTCTGAGATCTTAATAATGTTGCAATAACTCAAAACATCTCGTGTAGGTTCAATAAAATGAAATTAATTAACTGCAGAAAAGCATTTTTATATTTGTAGTATCTCAGTAAAGGGATTTACTATGTTCATATATGTTCTAAAACTGAGTTCTAATCTAGAAAATTTACTGATTCACTAGCTTCAGATATGTTATAATACCTTGATCCAATCTAGAATATTAGATTCCTCCTAAGGGCGGCTCCAGAATAGACTTTCGGGGGGGGGGCCATGGTGGAAAAACATGAGGAGATGCAGAAAACCTTCAAAAATAAATTTTAAGCTATTCTTGTACCTAAAAACCACAGGAAATTTGGCATTTGTTCAAAACATGCATTTTACCTGAATTTGTTTTTTCATCAAACGGCTCAGTCTGACATGGACGACGCGAAGACTTAGTACACAGACTGTTGTGGCCAGGCCAGTACAACTTGTAACATACCATTTTTGTTTATACTGGGTGGAACTACCAGTTTTCAGATGAATTTCTACACCTAACAATATCACAATAACGCGAATTTTAGTCAACTAAGGCAACTTGTTAACTTGGAGAATGGATTAAAATTAATGGAGCTAAATTAATAAAGCGGGTATAAAAACAATTCTTATATTACTTATTGAATATTTACCATGGCAACACACGTGTGGGTATGTATTGTCTTGATGAAAGGTATTATTTTTTTTTCCTTACAATACCTGGTGTTTTTACAGACACTTGCTGAAGTTAGTCCAGGAGGTTGGAGTAGTTTTGTCCAGTAATTGAACAGTAGAAGGATTGAACAGTATTACTAGAATTCCTTTCCTATAAGCCAACACTATGACTTTTGCAGCAGACTTCTTTGGTGGCAGTAAATCAACCTGTTTCTACTATTTTGAATATGATTTTGTCTATCAGTTATAGTAATCAGCCAGAGTTTCATCTGTAGTCACAAACTGACACAAGGGTTTTCTGAAACAGATGTACGTATTTTCAATCTGATGTGTTAAGGTGTAGCATCCATCTAGCAGATAATTTTAAAATCTCCAATTCCACTGTTAAAATTTTATATATCCAGATGACTTTGCTACAGCTTCAACAATATCTCTCCCTTTCAATCGACCATGATCCATAACCATTTAATGCACTTTTACAATAATTTCTGGGGTAGTGCCACATCCTAGCCAAGCAGAATATCGTTAAGCTACACCAACCAAATGTTAAGCTCTCTTGGCAATAATTGAATATAAAGAAAGGAAAAGCCCCATGGGTTTTGAAAGCCGGAATGAACTTGCTTTGCTCTCATCCCATTTTTTATGACCTACTGAATCACTGCTCAGATCTTTGTTTTTTCGATCTTCACAAATCACTATCTCCAGACATGTCCATACCAAAGCACCTCTTACAGGCCAAGTGTTTACTCATAAGGATGACATTTTACTGTGTGATGCTTGTTGTTCTAGCACTAACCTCTGTTGATGATTCCAATGTTTCAAACCATTCAGGTGTTTACAAAATATATACATTGACTTACAATATGAAGAACCTAGAGTCTTATAGACAAAATTAAAAAGGCTTCTAGAGTTTTGGAAACTAGTGCCTTTAGACATTTAATAATTAGAATTGGCAATTTCATACATAAAATTTTATTTAGGTTATTGATACATTGATAACTTATTCTGATGCTGAAATTGACACTTTTAAAAATTAAATCAAGCCTATTAGCCTAGCTTTTGAATAAAATTTGTTTTCATATAAAACGTAAGAGAGAAATATAATTTGTTATAACACAAGTGAAAATCTTTATATAAAATTTCACATGGAATGTATTAAAAAATAACTTTTTCTGACTTTGAAATTGTTTTTAAAAAACTTATACACTTAAAATCATTTATTTATAGTAATTATTTGTTTCAGGTTTGAATTTAACATCAATTCTGGCATCATCTTTAGGAGTATGTGTAATAGCAATTGACAGATATATATTTTTAAAGTATAGCATATATTATACGATATGGATAACAAAGATCACAGCCAAACGGATAATTCTAGGTGTTTGGATTTACAGTTCTATAGTAGGTTTCATATGCGAATTAATATTCTATCAACCAGTTTCGAAAAAGTATATTAACAACAGGTTTATTACAATTACTCCAATATATTTGTTAGATGTAATTGCCTGTAGTCTTGTTCTGCCAATATGTGTTACAGTTGTATTATATACTTCAGTTTTAATCACAGTTTTTAAGTTAAGACAAAAAGAATCACAAAAGGCTAAAGTAGAATACTCAAGGTATAAAGATGAAAAACAAGATCAAACTTGGCTACAACATTTAAAATTAAAAACAACCTTTGATAACAAAGCATATGTTGATGAAAACTCATTCACAGTTTCAGAAAATGTAACTCAAGAAGAAATAAGAAACTCGAACCATGACCACACATGTTTTTCAGTAGATTTGTTAATACAACACAAAGTTAGTAATTTTAGAGTGAATAGTGATTTAGGTAAAGTAACTGATATAAATTTTGACAAAGGAACTTATTTTCCGAAAATAAGTCATTTACAATTAAAACTAGAGAAAGATCAAACAAAAGCTAAGTTATATAAAATATCAACAAAACCACAAAATACTAGTAAAAGAGATGATTGTTTACTATCTAATTCTAATAAAGACATGGTGTGTGGAAGGGGAAACTCATTTATTACATCAATGAATAATGATTTTGATAATTACAAAAGGGATAGTGATTCTAGTAATACGTCAACAATTAAATCTTGTGCATCTAATGGAACTTTACATCATAGAAAAAAATTTAGTGCCAGATCATTTATTATGGTGTTCTTGGTTATGTTTGTGTTTACTGCTTCTTGGGGACCATATTGTGTTACTTTAATAGTCTTTACAATTTTTTGCCATAGATCAAAAGTTCCAGAAGATAGTGGCTTGTGTTCAAACCTTCAGTTTGCTTTAAACACGTTTCTTTTGAGTTTAGGTTTCCTTAATGCACTAATAAATCCTTTTTTATACTGTTGGTGGCATAAAGGATTTCGAGCATCACTACATAAAATATGTTGCAAAAATAATATTAGGGAGAAAAAAAGAAATGATTTTGTATCAAGTCTAAGATATTAAAAACAGAATCACAGGTATGTTTGTTATATAAAAACTATTTTTAAATTACCTGATAGGTTAGTAATTTTTTTTAAATTGTTCAATTACAGCAATTAAATTGCAAAACTAAACAAAAATGTGCATAAAATGGATATGTTTAAAATAACTACAATGTTGAATATATTTTAAACCTACAAGTTTTTAAGAAACATGATTAATTCTGAAATTTGTTTTTACCAATAAAATAGTGAGAAAAAATACTTAATTTAAGTTCTTGAAATGTATCTTATATATTATATATAAACAATTTTTCAATTTAAGTATTCAATATGACTGATATTCAAAATTTAACCAAACTTGTACCAATTTGTTATTATATCGATACATTGTTTGAATTTTTTACCCACAACTGGAAAAAACAAACAGTTATGTTAAAGGAGGTTTATATATATATATATATATATATATTTAGGTTAGTTTTGGTTGGTAAAGATTATTTAGATTTTTTGGATTAGGAGACTGACAGACTTACCTTGGTAAGAGTCCACTCTGTAGTCTTGAAATAGAAACACATAAAAGCACTTAAACAATGATATATTTCAACCACACAGTGGTCTTTGTCAATCGAAGAGAAAACACAGATTGTTTTCTCTTCGATTCACAAAGACCACTGTGTGGTGGAAATATATCATTGTTTAAGTGCTTTTATGTGTTTCTATTTCAAGACTACAGAGTGGACTCTTACCAAGGTAAGTCTGTCAGTCTCCTAGTCCAAAAAATCTATATATATATATATATTGATTTCTATGAACAATAAAACTATCTGTATAGCTTTTTTTTCAAAATTGTCATTTGTAAACTTAGTTTGATTTAGAATCACTGACCTCATTCCTGCCTATATGAAGAACTCTGGGCCATCATAAGACAGAAGATCACTTCTTCAATGTATAGTTCTCCAAATATAGTTTTTATGATGATTTGCAATAATTATTTTATTTTAGTTTAGTTTTTGTATGTTTTCAAAACATTGTAGGCTGTGTTCTAACTTCTGTAGGACATCTGAAGCTATTGAAAGTCCATGAACCAAGCACTTGCTAGCTTGTTATTTATTAGGTAACTATTCCTCTCATAGTACAGCCTGCCATATTAAGTACAACAGTAATAAATAAATAATCTTAATTAATTCAACAAAATTCAATGTTATTGTATTTTTATTTCTTAATCATCAGTTTAAATCATTAAGTTTCAGGATTAATAAATCTTCAACAATCATGTTTGTTTAAGACAGATAATTGATGTGATCATAATTTTAATTTCACTGAATTATTGAATGCTAGTTTATCAGTTTTGGTGATAATTTCATTTTGCCAGTTTTTCACACAAGTGATTTACAAACAATTATTGTTTTGCAACAATATTAACACGTTCGCTACCGCAATATTAACAAAATAGCTATTGGTATAGACCAGCCGACACATATGCATCATACGGTCTCTCGTCCTGGACCGACATCCCACATATGCGCCCCTTGGAGTAGTTGAAATGGATTGACTGCTCATATTTGAGACACTGTTTGAATGTTACTTTTATTCCTCTGACAAATCAGTGGTTTATTTTAACGACTTGATATATTCCTTTCTGCCTGTAGACATGTCTGATGTTAATGTAGGACATTTAGTCTCTCAGTTAACAAGGTCAATGACATCAAAATGACACACTTGTTTATTCCTTCCTGCCACTTAGGCAGTTTTTGTTTTGAATGATCACTTTTACTAAGTTTACTCTAAATGGCATTTATCACAAAAGATGTAAACATGTCAAAAGTGGTTTGTGCATTTGTAAATATTACTCTGTATAGAAATCAAATGTAAACATATTTTATCTGTTACAATAATATTTATATTGTCTGTATTTTTTCGATATGTAAGCCTATAAAAGCATTCTGTTTAGCATGATTAGTCAAGACAAGTTAGTTAAGTGTTTGTTGACATAAGCTTTTGTAGTGGCTCTTAACTGGACACTCAAACTATGTTAGGATTTTCGTGCTATAGACCGACCGGCTCATATATGCACCATCCCAAAAAAAACCACTAAAAACAGCAAAAACAAAAATATATATTCAATAAACATACTTTTAGTGTTTTTATGTAGTATAATAACTTATTATAACGTTTCACTGTTGGTCTGTAATGAAAGTCGGACCCACATTAACATGGTTCATGTGGAAAGATCGAATTCTTACCACCAGTCTGTCGACAGAAACCAGACGGCACACATATGCACCGCTCGGTAGCAAACATATTGATATTGAACACAAGAAAATATTTTGCAGCAACATAATTAATCCCTTATTCTACTCAATCCCTTATTCTCTGACAGTTTCTTTCTCTGTATAAATGTTCCTGCAGTTTTGTGCCAAGATTTCTGCTCAATAAGTCTCAAAGAACAATCTTTCTTATAGAAATTGTCCACCTTTTATAAATGCATGAATCAGCTATAACACAGAAAACTTTTAAATATACTGAACCATTTTGTTTCTAAAAATGTTTTCCCCCAAAACTCAATGTCACTTACAAAAAAATATCAAAATACAATAAGATATTATGTAAAATCTTAGATAGTATGTATGGATAAATAAAAAATAGATAGTGGAGGATTATTAATAAATTCTCAGTGGTGTTAACTAACCATCTCTAATATCACTATAGACACAAAAATTATTATTAATACATAAATACAAAAAATCATTTCTAACATAACCTTGTTAAAGAAATAATTGTATATTTTTAATGACAAAATACTTAATACACATAAAGATACAATGTGTAAAAATCTTGAAAATTACAAGTCTATTGTATAACTAAAATTACCCTACTAAAGTTGTTATTCTGCACATTAACTTCAGAATTTATTACAGATATATTCCCTGAACCTATTTTTAAAATGTATATACAAATAATTGCATTTTTAATAATAAAATATTTTATTAACAAAATTTGAAGCAACTGTATTTTAAATCATCACATTAGTGAAAACCAAATGCTAACATTTCTATAGTAAAATTGAAATATAAGTATTTACAGATGCAAGAATGTGGTTTTTATTGACTTGTAACTCAATACTTCATAAAAAAATACAGGTATATGCTGTTTATTAAAAAAATGATATTGAAATAATTTGTAGTAATATGAGGGTTAAAGAAAATAACAGATGTTTGAGATCAGCGCTTCAGATTGGCGGAGGGGTGTACAGTCACCATCATTGTATGAAAACATTCCGGCGGTCAATACACATTGAGCTGTGGTAATAGGAGTGTATCACTCCTACTTTTCTCAATGTAATTAGTTACAATGTGTGTTGCAATTGTAAATTTTGCCACTTTTGAAGTGTGTTCTGTTTTGTCGGCAAAAAAAGTTACAAACCAATTGAAAACTATCGCAAAGTTTATAAAAATGGAATAATGAGTGAAAGGAGAACAAAGCGGTGGAGAATTAATTTTAAAACTGGCCCGACCAATGTTCATGACAAGGGCCACAGAGGTCAGCCTGACCTGATTTTTAGACTTGTTAGAATTTGACAGAATTCGTGAAAATCGATATTTCAAGATTACTTACTTTTCGAAAACATTTCCCCCTAAATTTCCCTAAATTCACGAAGTTTCGTTTATGAGACCATTGTGGAGAAGCACTGATGATGAAACATGGCAAGAGTTATGTGAATTGTGGGACAAAAAGACAATATATGGAATGAAGTCAGATGCATTCTTCCAAAAATCTAAGAAAATCTCTCCAAAATCCATCAGCAAGAAAGATCATGGCAACTGTTTTCTGGAACAGTGACTGTATGATTCTGCTCGATTTCCTTGAATGAGGCTCCACAATTAATCCAGAAAGCTATTGTGAAACACTGCAGAAACTATTGCAGACAATATAAAACAAACATTGGAGAAAACTTACAAGAAATTATTTTTATTCACAACTATGCAAGTTCTTACACAGACATATTTTGAATAGGAGGTGTTTGATCGTCCTCCTTACAGCCCAGATCTTTTGTGAAGTAACTACTACATCTTGTCAGCAATGAAGGCCTGACTTACAACACAGTACTTAAATAGTGACACCGAACTTCACATCAGCCTTAACCAGTGGTTAAGATAACACATGGCAGATTTCTTCAAAGTACAATCGAAAAATGGCCTAAGAGAGTAGGTTTAAAATTTAATATAATGAAAGTTTTTCTTTCATTTCATTAATATTTTGTTTCAAAACGTCTGTTACTTTCTAGATAGCCCTCGTTTGTAGTCTGAATTTTATTTCAATTATTTTTTTTTAATTCCAAGTTAGTATAACCATTTTTAAAATGTATAACTAACTAAAGATATAAATTTCAATAACTAAAATCCCCAAAACATTAAGATTATTTGTAATGTTTTATAGTGAATATCTCATAACGTTTCTAAAACCACGTAACAAGAATTACCAAATTATACTACATGACTCATTTTAGAATACACACACAATTTGTGCAATTAAATAACAAAAAAGAGTTAAGAAAGTTTGAATAGATTAAATTTAACTAATTTGTAGTCTCAAGACCATTATCATGACAGAACATTTTAGTTGTCAAAATGTAAAACAGCACTCATCGTCTCTAGAAACTATTAAAAATATAAATAATTTATAAATTACAATATAAATTGGGAGTTTAAATTTGTTTTCAGGTAACCAATATATTACGCTTAATAACAATAGAACACTGTATCAATAAACTATAAATGATTTACCAGTTAAGAATTGTAGTATTTCTTTTTAATTCTTTAATGACACTACTATTACTCCATGTATACTACATTTAAAATTACTTCTTAGTTAATGTTTTATAAACATTCGTTGAATAAATTTATAAATACTCTACTCATTAAATTTCATTTATTAAGAATATTTAATCTTAACTATTAAGTAACTGTTCTTACGAAGCTAAAATCTTATTTAAATATAGCTTCATTATATTTTAATTTGTCAAATTAATTTATAAAAACTCTACTCATTAAATTTTATTCATTAAAATTACTTACTCTTAATCTTATTATGAAAGAGTACTCTAATAAAATTGTTGAATCTTATTTTAATAACTTCATTGTTTTAATAACAGCATCTTAAATTATTGAACATAAATACTATATATAGATATAAAACTAATTATAATTTTAAACAGAACTTTATTTATTTAATACCCATATGTACTATTCTCCTTACACATGGTACTTTCTCCTTTGAACAGTAATGGCAAGTAGCGCAACTGTCGTGTCACATCGCTATGAGTCAACTGATAACAACGTAACTGTTGCGTTTTTTATTTTTATTTTAAAGCAGTGTTAAGGCATATAGTGTGATCTACTTATTTTTGTTAGAGAACTACCCTGCCATCCCTTGGTAATTTTTAAAACCAAATTTTTTAGTTCTAATTTCATTGGATAGATGTCAGATCTAGATTTCGTGAGTAGCACTACCGAGTAGGTTAGGCTGGTTCCTGCCAAATGCTAGGCTAGGTTCCAGCTTAAAAATTGTCGGTTTGGCTATTTTATGGTTACCTGCGTTTTTTTAGTATTGTTATGTTTCAACCTTATATTTTAGGATAAGACACTTTTAAAAAATTCATATTTCCTATTGGCTACTACCAATTGGTGTTTCTGAAAAATATTTATTTCTCACAAAAAAGTGGTTAAATGCAATTTTTCTCACTAAATGTTATAATTTTTAACACAATATAAAGTATTAAAATAATGATAAAGAAAATTGTAACAATTTTTTTTTAAACTCACTTTTTGGAGCATGTTAAATAATTTGAAATGTTACTGCCCAAAGGGTTAATAATCTGATACAAAAAAAATTACAAAACTATTTCAAAACATTGCAAAGGTTGAGAATTTACCTAGTTAGAATGCTTTTCTAACTTTTCTTATAATTATTGAAGGTTTATTATTACTTTTCACCTTTGTAGGTTCTGTCAGTTTTATTGTAAAATAGAAACTGTTGATTTTTTTTTTAATCACTAAAAGTACTTTGTAGTGTTTTTATATACACCTTCAAACCATAATTTTTTTCTGAAAGGGTATTTGTCTTTTTTGTAATAATAGTAAATGTAAACAATAAACAAATTTCTTGCCGCTTGATTGTATATTGTAAATTTCTTATTTCAATTATTTCCCCAAATTGAAGTTGGTGAGAATTACTTCATTTTTGGGTTAAAATTTAATTTAAAGTAGCACAATTTAAAGGTTGAGTAATGACATAATTTTAAATTTTCTAACTGTGAAAAATCTAACCTGAATATATCATTAACTTTTTAGGTCTTTTTACTTTTGTTTTCACTTTTAGGTCTAAATAAAACAAAACTTGTTTCTTCTAAAATATATATTTTTTAAAAATAGCTTCAGTATGAACTAATGCATCATACAATATATGCAAATATTATTTAAAACGAATTTGTAGTAAAACATGTCTAGCAAAACTTTTTCGCAATTGAAAGCCATAACTTTCCAAAATTAGTAACAAATATTTCTAATGTCTAAAATATAACTTGGTTCGTAGTGACATATCAAAAATTATGGTTTATTGACATTTTTAATAAATTTAAACCTACTTCAATTAAATTTAACAAAGTTAAAAATATAAAATTATACAATTTACATATTTTTGTATCCCTACATAGGTATTCTACACACCTACAAATAAGTTCAGAACATAGTCCATCAATATATTGTAATAAGAAATTCCTGTGGAGGACTCAACCAAATTCCTTTATTGTCTGTCCCCTCTTCAAGACTTTGGAGGGATGAGAAATTATTAGGTAGCTTTGTGGTAATATTTACTCCCTCCATATACCCTTTTAACTTGGTTTTAGATAAATGAGGCTTGACCAAAGCAATGAATGTTTTTTTTATTCAAAATTTTGTTATGAATTCATTTTTTGTATGAGCCGGCACAATCTACTCCGCAAAACATTTTAAATACGCATTTATTTAATGGTAAAAATTAAAACATTCTAATTTTTAGTATTTATTACATTAGTAAAATGTAACAAATATATAAATATTTCCAAAGAAATAAACTGTACAATTGTATGGATATATCTAAACAATGTGCACTGATCTGCAAAAGTAAACTGACAAGGCAGAGAGGAAGAATGTATGGTAAGCTTCATTGATTTGCTGGTACCTGTAAAACAAACATAATGGACATTACAATACAAGCATATCAGTTTCAATAAAGTATCAGAACAATCATATTGTTATACCAAATATAAACTCTTTTTAAAACCTCATACAATATTAAGATATACCATTAAAAATTTTCATTAATAATAACAATACTATGATAACTATATAGTTATAATTATTACCGTTACTAATATAATAATAATAACAATAATGAATATGATTTACCTCAGTTCTTCTGTACCACAAAAATATTGTTTCTGGTAGTAGTAATTGTAGTGGTAGTAGTAGTAAACAGTATTAGTATTGCTAGTAGCACTTGTAAAAAAGAAATTTTATAATTTTGTAAATAATCTCAATCATATTCCTCTAAACCAGTATAATAAGAAGTTAAAAACTTAATGACAAACTTTATTTTAGAAACAAATATCAACAACTAAAATCATAAAATATACTTTACAGATATGTAAGGTAAATATGTCTTATAAAAAAATGTTTACAGATATATTATTTATTAAAACATTTCACAGCATTACAAAAATATTTACAAAATATTAAGACTCTACTTTGTAATAGAAAGATGTGGAAAAGGTTTTTATTCCAAATAGGAACAACGTAAATATTTTTTGTTCATAAGACATAAAAATTGAGTTTTGTAGTTCTCATATTAAGAAAAATTAGTAATTTCTAAGAATAATTGAAGATTGTATAGTTATTACATTTTATTAATTTCTGCTGAGTATTAGTTGTTGTTTGTTTATTTTGCTTTGTTGTGTTGATATGTGATCAGTAATCTACCTGATTTAATGTTTGGAGTCCAATGAAAACAAGGAAAAGAGTTAAGTTATATAGTGCCTAATGATTACTCAGGGATTATACATTAAAAATCAAAAACTTTCAAGAACTGTTTAAGGATTCTTTAATTTTTTTTTCAATACCTCAGATGTTTTCCTGAAACAGAGGCTCGTGACTCTTTACAACAGATTTGTACAAATACGTTGTAAGTGTAGAATATATTTGTTATAACATGTATAAAAATTATACGATTAGCAGTTAAAACTATTAAACCCAGGAATAAGTTACATTAAAATCTAAATTAATTTATTATTTAAACAAAGTTGAATTGTCAAGTGATATTTCAAATATAGAAACTGAAAATTTAATTCATGAATAATCATAAACCCTAGCTACAAATATTAGCACCTATGGTTTATAATTGATTATTAATTATAATTATGCTACTGTGCTGTGTATTGGTTTTTGAAAATTTAATGCTTGCATACATAAATCACTTAAGTAATAGTAAATAGGACCAAAGAATTTAACAAATATTTTACTTACATCAGATATAACTTGAGGTTGTGCCAATTTCGTATCTATTTAGCAACTCCTAAAACTGTTGGATTTAGCAAGATATGTCAATCCAGGCATATCATCAAAAATTCTAACCACCACAATGAAATTTCTTGTTGAAGGGTAAAATATCATATGTCAGTCTATCTGACTTTGAAATAGGCCTAAAAGGCACATCATTTCCTGACAAAAAAAAGCCTTAATTTGATTGTTTTATTGTGATTAATTAGAATCGAATTTTTTCCTCTATAATTTGACTACTGAAAGCAGACACACCCATTCTTGCTACATGAAAAACACTGACGAGTTTTACTTTTTTCCTTTGATTTATATGGGCCTTGTGTGAGCCAATTTCTAAAATCATGGTTTTTCAAGCACAAATCATCAAGATATCAATATTTCTTGAATGTTTAAAAGTTATACAAGGTTTAAAACGTAACTATAAAAATCACTAACACCCCAGCTAAACATTTTTTTCCTCAAGCAGTTAGGTATATATATCTATTAAACTACAAAAAAAAATTCTTTAGTCAAATTACAAAACACAGGGGTATTACACACAAAATGAACATCACAGAATCAAAAATATTTCTTATCACATTACTGTTTTATAAATTTTTTTGTTCATATTGCTAGGTGTTGATGAGAAAGAATAACAAATTGTAGAAGTGGGTCCAGATTCAACAGTCAAGTATTCATCAGCTTACATTTTAGATATGAGCACATGCTCTCCCACCACTCTTTATGACAGAATCGATTTATTCTGTCTAATGGACTATATACTACAATATATCCATATTGCTTCTCTAGTCAATTTGCAACGATTTATTCCAATTTAGTTGAATAGTTGAACATAATATACAATAGAACTCCAACTATCTGAACTCTGACAATCTGGAAAAAAATTAAGACGGAATGTGATTTCCAAAATCATGATTCTATTGCCAATAAAAAATGTATATGCTATTAGTCGTTTCTTTATGAAGCCAGTGTAGGCGCAGTGCAAACATTATTTGAATGCTAGAGCACTGTCTCAGTACAGTTCTATACAGTTGGCTATCGTCTGTCATCAGCCCTGCTCAACTGTCACTATTTGTTTTAATTAGTCAGTCGGTGTGTCTTTGACCTGCTATTTTAATGATATTCTTTAACATCATTTCATTGCTTTGTTTGTGAGTGTGTTTTGTCATACACCATGACTTTTAAAAGAAAACAAGTTGTGTTATTGTTGGAGGACAAACAATTATAAATCATTCAGATAAAACAATTTAGAGGTTATGGGTATACAGTTGGCCGTGATGTACAATGTTGGATATATTAATGATTTCAGACATTAAAAAAAGAATACTTTCACTTTTAAACTTCATGTTTGAGTTTGAAAATGAAAATTAAAGTTCTTCAAGAAAATCAATTAACCCTACAACTGGCAATCGCCGCATTAGACGGCGACAGACGCTTTACGTGGAGTGGCATCGCCGTCTTACACAGCGACCGAACGGTTGCTTTATAATCGATGTTTTTCTCGGCATCTAATAATCAGTTTGCGTAGTACATTACACAGTTAGATTCAAAAGGATGTGGACTTTCATTTTATGTTCACCCAGAATATTTTTACGTCTATGGTCTTGCTAAATATCTCCCGACAAACAGACAGCTGTGAGCTGACGTAATGTTTACGTTTTTGACGTATATGCTCCTGTCTTTGTTGCTTGTTGTGCACTAAGGTTGTTGATCTGTTTTATTGTAATATAATCATGGACAACTTACTTCAAGTGACATTAGGGAACTATTAGAATGTGATAGTGATGATGCTGATAGTTGGAGTGACATTTCAGATGTAGAAAAAATACCGGAAGACGTCGGGGTCAACCGGGCTACGATCCCTGGCAAAAGGTTAGGCCTCTTCTTGATCATATGAATGCTGCAATGAAAAAGTATTTCATACCAAAACAAAACATTTCGATAGATGAAAGTATGATAGGCATAAAGAACCGCTGCAAATTTATACAGTACCTACCTAAGAAAAAACACTGCAGATTCGGTATAAAAAAATTTGAGACATGTGATAGTGACTCCAGTTATATACTAAATGTTTCACTATACAGTGGGAAAGATTTTTTGGCTAATGGAGATGATCCTTTTACACAAAAAGTTGTTGTCAATGGGTTGCAAATTTGTCAACTCCTTGCTAAGGGATACCATGTTTTTACTGATAACTGGTATACAAAACTGCCTCTTGCCCAAGAACTAGCTTCAAGAAATACTTTTTTGACAGGAACTGTCAATAAAAATACTAAAGATCTGCCTGTAAATATAAAGAATGTGAATTTAGGAATTGAAAAAAGTGTTTATTACCGGTATAGGCCCTACAGAGGCAAAGTTTTATTGGTCAAATATAAACAGAAGAAAAGCCGTAAACCAGTTTACTTGATTAGTACCGGTTGTCATGCTGAGGATAAGATGATAAGAAGCAAGCATTGGTCTTCAGGCAGTGAAACCCATCATGATTGACAGATATAATCACAATATGGGAGGAGTAGACAATAGTGACAAGTCCATCTATCATTTGTCTGTAAGTAGGCCTACCAATAAATACTAGGAACATTTCTTGGAGCACTTACCCGTACGCAAATACCGTGTTTGTGCAATTTGTGTAGATAAAAAAGATGTAAAGAGGGTCAAAAGTGTATACTGGTGCCCTGGATGCAATGTAGGCATACACCCAATTTGTTACAAAACACTGAAGCACTTTTACAGGCCTACTAAGTCTGTAAAAAAAAGGAAAGTCTCTGAATCCGAGGAATCCGACTAAACTGACCGTTTTTTCGGTGTTGTTTTGGATATATGTTTGTGAATATAACTTTTTACCCGTTAGAAATAAGTGTACACATGACTGGAACCTTTTTTTTCTACATAAAGTTAGCTTTATTTTGTATATGTTAAGTTTTGTGTATTCTTTTGTGATTCTTAGTGATAGACTGTCAAAAACCAAAATTTGTGCTTTCAAAATATGAATTTTTTTTTCTAGAGCTGTAACCATGGAAATAAAATGTTGAGTCACATATTTCCTTATGATAGTTTTATTCTGTGCATTTTTGTGATTAATTTGATATATTATACATAACTATAATTATTTAACTTTTTTTTTGACGTATTTTAAAAAAAAGCCTCTACGGTGGGGTAAAAACACCGCGCCACTACAGGATTTTTGACTGCCAGTTGTAGGGTTAAGGCAGCAAAAACCATAAAATTATAAGGTGCTGTTTTTTAGTGGTTTTCCCAACATTCTATGGGAAACCAAATTTCAGGCCTGAATTTTTGTGAAAAAGCTAAGATCTTAGCTTAGAAACTTAGAAAAAATATAAAACTTAGAAAACTCCAGGAATTTTTAAGGGACTGAAACCAATTTAAGAACTTTTCATGGCCATATAAACTCTGTTACTACACTCTAGAAACAAAACATTAATCTAGTGGATGACATCATTTGAACTACAAGACAAAACCATGAAAATTAAAACAAAGAAATACATGACAACTTTTTGGAACCGTAAAGACATTCTTCCTATGGACTATTTACCAAGAGGAATGACAGTAAATGTTGCAAGGTATTATGAAACATTGCTTAGACATAGGCACACTCCTTATAGCAATGCTCTGTACCAGCATCGTTCTGCTTCACAAGAAAACTTTAGCTCACCTAGCAGCATACACAAAGATGCAACTGAACAAGTTTTGATGGAAAATAATGGATTAATAATAAAGACCAGACTTTTACCTCTTTTCCAAAACTTGAGGAATTATTTTCTGAAAAGCAATTTCTTGTTGGAGAGTGATCATGTATTCAAAGAAACCATTACTAACTGGTCAGGCAGCAAAGTTCTTCCATGATAGGATAAAAAAAACTAGCACAATATACCAAGTGTTTAAATATTATTGGTAACTATCTTGAATAGTAAAAAAAATGTTCACATTTTAATTTCTAATAGAACTTATAAATAATGTTTCACAATTAGTTTTTTTTTACAATTCAGTTCTTACTTTAAAAATGAAGTGTGTATATTAATATAAAAATACATATTAATGTGCTTAAAGACTGAATTACCAAACAACTCTAAAAGCCAGCTCAACAAAACAAATAAGTCCTTGCTATTAAGTACACATCATTAGTAAATGTATGTGTCAATTTGTTAATGCAAACATATATCTATCAATAACTATCAATCTTGTAATTGTTGCTAATGTGTAAGTAACAATAAAGAATTGCTGTTATGAAACTATTATTTCATAAAATTATTTTTTTTCAATTTTAGAAAATAATCAATAACCTTTTATTCTTCCCTTTTAGTCTTTCCTTCTTCTTTTATCATCCTTCCGGTCTCTTTCGTCTTTTGGTCGCTTAGAGGAACGTTTAGCTTGTGTCAAGAACTGGTCCAAACCAAAAGGATCCTCTTCTTTCTCAAACTGTACAGGACCACTTCTACTTGCTTGTGCGGTTCTATCTGTACCACTAAATTCTTTGTCTGGTACAAACCTGAAAAAGAAAAAATTAGTTCATAATTTTTAAAAGTTTTTAAATACAAGGAAATAATTCTTCATTGCGTAATGAACATTTCTCAGTTAAAATAAACTACATCTGAAGAATTCATTTCTATTATATTTAAGTCACTGCCCGAAAACATGTACAGTGAAACCTGTCTTATACAAACCCTGTGTTTGGCGGAATCCCGTCTATCGCGGAAAACTTTAAAAGTCCTGACTGTCGCCTATTTAATTTACCTGGTTAATAACCTTCATAAGCCGGAAACTGTATAACGCGGAAGCGGAGTAAGCATAAAGATGAGTGTTACGTATTTACTACGTCTTAGTTCTGCATAAGCCGGAAAATCTGATCATATACATGCTGTAAAATATAAAGTTACAATCACTTCCGTTTAGATAAAATACAGTTTATAATATATTTTTTTACCATAACAAAATTCACAAATTGGTCTGCTTAATTGTAACGGATGGTATTTATTTCTGAGAATTCTGTAACAACGTTAAATATTGCTGATATGCACAAGATAACGCAATAGTATACAAACATCCATAATTTATGATAGGCTATGTGTCAGCACTCGTTTCCTTCAAGATAACGCAATGAATGGTTTACTAACATCCACGGCCAGACATATTGATGTCCGAGTCAGCAGTCGTTTCTTCCGGTTTTGTTACAACGTCCAGCCAATAGGTCTTTCCGCCTAAGCAGATCGTACGTACGTAGCCAGCATACTGTACATTGTCCTTATTATGTATATTTTTGGTGACTGTGTTATTCGTGTTATTTTTTTTTGTGTAGTGTTTTATCAACTCTTATAAGTGTGTCTTTGCTTGAAGTTATACGTTAGTAGTATGTAGTGGATTTGTTCTGTAGTAGGCTAATTGTAAGATGGGGCTGTCATTAGGCAATCAAGATAACCGATATTACTGTTGAATGACGTTTATTTAGACGTTAAAATGTGATAGTTTTCTTGTGATTTAAATACAATTGCTTTATACTGTATGTTGAAGTGTTATCTCTGTAGGAAATAAACAGTCAGTACTTAATCGGAAATAAATAATTATATTAAATACTATATTAAAACAAATGTAGACACAATGACAATTGTCTGTTATCTATGTGGTGTTGGTACACCGCCATACTGCTGATCAGTAGAAATAATAGTCTTATAGCTAAGAATCCCCACGGCCTACCCTCACCCCAACGCTAAAAATAGACTCGGCAAACTTTTCGTGATGGTATTACCAACATACAGTACACTACTACTGTATAAGCAGGAAACCTGTCTTAGACGGAAAAAAATGCCGGTCCCAATGGATTTCGGCTTAAACAGATTTCACTGTATAAGGAAATTTAAACAGAAAAACCAAAAAGCACAAACAAACACAATTTGATTGATTTCTAACAGAAAGGTAGAGTAACTTTACATGTCTCTTAAAATTTGTCTAAAATAAATACCTGAAATATTTTTATAAATGATAATCAATTTAATTACATAAAATGCAATATTTTTTATTTTAGACGCAAAACATATTAATTGTATTATTAAAATAAACATTATAATGTTTATTTATTTATTTATTTTTTGTTCACAGCTATTAATTTTTTCTACTTTATACATGATAATTTGTACAATTAACAATACTTGTACATTATACAAATAAACATTTTTCTTGTGCCCCAAATCAGTAATTTTGTTATTATAAACGTTTTGAATATAGATGTATTTAAACTTTCTAGTGTTTTATTTTAAGGTATATTCAATATTACCTGTTTGTCTTCACAAGCTTCTCTAAGTCATCCCCATAAACGTCTTTATCAATGTTTTTAGAAGGCCTGTACAAGTGCTGAGCAAGTGAACCACCATCTCTCCATGGTTTATCATAAACATTATACAGTTCATCATCTCCATAACCTGAATCCATTCCTTTTGTTGTGTTTAAAAGTCTCTGATCAAACTGTACTTCACCTCCAGTAATCGTCTTTGCTGGTAGACCCAGAGCTATTTGTTCGCTTATATCTCTTTCCCTGTCTCTTTGCAGTTTAGTCCTGGTAAACAAATAAATACTTGAGTAAAATGCATAGTGGAATTTGAAATGTATTAAAGATTATATTTCATCAGTTAATGATTTTACTCAAATAATCATACTCAAATAAAAGTAAATATCAAATTGTCAACTTGATGTTACTAAACTTTTTCTTAATGTTTTAAATGCAATGGCAGCCCAACAAATTAGTTTTTATTCTAAAGAATAAATAGAAATTTCTAATTTCAGTTACCGAAAAAATAATTGTTACTTAAAATTGCCTTAAAAATGATATTTTCTAAAAATGACACTTGACACATAAAATATTGTCATTTGCAAAAAAATGGGTTTGAAATACCATAAAATTCTACAATTATAACTTCTACAACACCATCTTTACATAAACCATGTTCTTGAAAAAATATACAATAATATTGTTCTGGATAAGTAACAATAATACAGTTTGAGCACAATGCGAGAAAATACAAACTACTTAAAACAGTAAAAATGGACAAAACTTTGAAAATTCAAAAAATTTTAAAACGGTTTCAGAAGAAATCTATAAATAGTTTGCTCGCTCTTAATTTAATTTTGGGCAGACCTCAAATTAATTTTAACACAAATCTATTGAATTAATTTGAACATGTCGGACAGTAAATAAAATGGCTGAAAGAAAAAAATTATATCAACTAAATGTTGTTCATGATGATGAATTGTTATGGTCGATGTTTTAGCATTTTGCCATATGGAAAATAATAAATATGGCATAATTGGTAAATATTAAAAAGAGGTTTAAATCTATAAATAGCATTTTATCTAATTTACCGTTTATCTGGAGCTGCTCTAGCTAAATTGCGTTCTCTCGCCCGGTCTTTATGTCTTTCGTACCTCATTTGATCTCTCTCTCTTACATCTTCATCTTTATCTGTAACAAAATGTTTTTAATGTTTTAGATTTTTGTTGAGAAAAAATACATCTATACACGTACTAATAGAAAAAAATTCACATTTTTTTAAATTTCCAATTATTTTTCCCTAGTAGTTATGACAAAAAAAGAAAATATAAAACAAACATTTTTACACAGTTCAGTTTTCATAATCAACAGGGCAAAAAATCACAAAATAAATTCTCTAATAAATCCAGAACCTTCAATATCCGGACATAACATGAAAATAAAGTAACTGCCTTTATTCCAACAGGCCCCTTGCCATCGGGCCAGTCTCTGGCATCAACAGTTGGCGCTTTGTTTTTTCCAAACTCAGCCAGTTTTGTTTAATTCTCTGTATTGTTCAGTTTTATAGTCCCCTACATTTTGGTGTATTACCCAAATTAATCAATTGTGTACAAGTGTCCGTATCATTCAGCTACTGACCGACATCAGGTAAAACGCATACTGAACTTCTCACTCCAGTTGACATAAAAACTACTGAAGCGTTTTATTACGTTAAGATGTCTGAAAGAAAGTCAATGACCCATAAATATGTTTCTTTATTTATGCTGTAAGTTTCAAGAGTCGATAAATATTCCTTAGAAAGCAAATACTTCTAGTGCTTGACATACCAGAAAAAAAACTCTCTTGAAGCAAACAAATTCATGATTAGCTAGGCTAGTCTTTATACCCGTTACTCATTATCGTGACTAGCTGACATCGCACGTAAACCGGAATGAGTTAACGAACTATTTCATAAATCAAGGCATGTAACTAAATTGTACATACAGTTCCTATATTGCTATTGAAATATAATTACAATCTTCAATAAGTGTAACTTATTTACTTAAAACAATCATACATCTACTTCCAATTGGAATGGTTAAGATTATGTAGTACAAACATACATCATTACATAACCCCTCCCATGTGCGGATGTTTCATTATCCAGATCCGACTGTCATCACATTGATCCAGATATGAGAAGTTTGACTGTACGAATTATGTGATTGCAACAATAAATTTATAGACTAGAAGGAAACCTAAATTAATAAATTTGACCAACTATATAAAGTGACAATTATTAAATCAATAATTAAATCCGAAAGCTGCAACAATATTTAGAATATCTAATCAATTCAATATCACCTTATGTATATTTCATTAACTTTTTTTTAAGTAAAGTTATAAAAACTTCAAGGATACGAGTAGTAATAATAATCAATACATAACAGATTGTTCTAATCATTATATTCAATTGCAATTAACTGCATTTACTTTATGACTAATGGAGTCAACATCTTTGAATTTTTTTTTAATAATTACCATAAAATGTATTAAAAAATTAAATAAGTATGGTATCTGGAGGAAGCAAAATTTAAGTCTGATTCAAATAACATTAAAACTGGCAGCAGATGAAGAAGAAAATTAAATATGTTAGTTTATCTTTCTATGAAAATATTATGAAAAGTCTAATTTCAATTTTGAAAAAATTTAAAGTATAAATACCTTATAGCTTTGAAAATATTCTGGGTATGTTGTTAGAGAATAAGATAGAAAATATATCCTCCATTGAAAAAGTGTGGAATTTATAAAATTGCTGCAAACATTGTAAAAAAAAGTGTTTATAAGACAGCAAAGAACAAAAATTATAACAATCGAACGTATTTTCTATATAAAATGCCATAAACATGAAAAATTTACAGAGTAATCTTTATTTCTAAAGCATTAAACTAAAGATTTTAGAATAAATTCTAAAAAATTTTTTAAATTATATTAATTCAAATAAGGGATGTTTTCATATCAATTTTAAAAACTTCAATATTATTCTTTTTAAACTTTTATTATTAGTGGTTCTATCTGTTATCAACTAATAGAAAGTAAAGTATATAGAACAGGTCCTCGAATTAACCTGCTTATTATTTAGTATTAGGTAATCTTCACAAAAGTGATGTGATAAGAGGGCTGTACTCCATGACATTTATGCCAACACAAAAAACAAGATTTTCATCACTTCATTATCTTCCTTTATTTTTCATGAATAATAGTCGTCAAATTTATTATACTGATTCCAATTTGTTCAAAGAATAGTTTGACTTCAAATTCACACTTAACAATCAAATGTTTACTAACTGACTTCTTCTCAACAATGCTCCAACTCACCTCCACCTACACTGGATATAAAAAATATGTTTTTGCCTCAATATGTTACACGCTTTATGAATCCTATGGAATTATGAAAGAGTTTAAAAGAACTACTTCTTTCTTTTTCTATTGACAGTTGTAAAAAAAATTTGACATGATATAGAAAGTCTGGTCTAAATTAACAATTCAGAGATTGAAGAAATTAAAAATTTTGCATTATCTCCAAATTCAGTTTGACATTTAGGAATGGATGACCAAAAGTGACAAAGGATTGGAAAACAAGTTTTTTTCTTTATTTACCAAAATTCTTAAGTAGTGCTGCCAGTAGACTTGGTCATGAAGGAGATATTACAGTGAAAATACAAATAATTTGTAATACTGCAGTTCTTCGTATGTTCATCACTTGTGTTATACAGTAGAGTCTTAAAAGTCCGAGTCCCAATATATCTTGCTTCCGTATAATTCGAGCCTATTTCTATTTGAGCCCATTTTATATATTTGAAAGAAAATGATGAGTCGGGCTTCAAAGAAATATTTATATCAATACCGTATGCAAAAGAAATGAGTTAGGCTACCAAGAAACGTTTATATCAATACAGTATGCAAAGGAAATGAGTCGGGCTTTAAAAAAATGTTTATATCAATAAGGCATGCAAAGGAAATTAGCCGGGCTTCCAAGAAATGTTCATATAAAGTTCTCATATTTTTTTCTAATGTACTGGAACGTACTTCCGTGTAATCCGAGTTTTAGGTAATCTGAGGGGTCTCGGCCCCATCTACCTTGAATTACCGAGACTCTACTGTATATGTACACTGTAAAGTGTACAATAAAATTGGTTACTATAAGTAAATATTCTTAAGTAGTGTTGCTAGTAGACATGATCGTGAATCTGAAGATAGCATAGTGAAAATAAACATATTTTGAAATTCTGCAGATGTTTGTATTTTATCACTTGTATTGTATGTATACTCACTTAGCAATGAGTCTTCTCTATCCTCAACAACAATAGATTCATATTCCTTGCCTGAAGCTTACCTATACCTGCCCTTTCAGGCAATAATAATCTTGACTTGGAGTTTTAGGTTTTGTCTTACAAAACATTGCAAATTTTCAAGAATAATATATTGGGTTTATAGTTTCTAAACCTAAACAGCTTTGTAAAGAAATTATTTTCACACAATACTTCAGTTCCTCAGTTTTTCAAAGTTTTAATATCAGTTATTACTTACCTACAGCTGCAGCAGTACGAATTCCAGCTCGTTCTTCACGAGCTTTCTGTGCAAGTAGTCGTAGATGTTCTTCTTTCTTCTCTTTTTCTTTCTGAGCTATTTTCTTTTCCAACTGAGCACGAGTTTCTACAGCTTCACGAGCCTATAAAATACATACATACTTTATACAAAAAACTTAAATATAGAAAATGTTTTTAAAATATTAATAAAAGAGCTAAAATACTTACCATTTTTAGTAAGCCATATTTTATTTTAATAAAATATAATTCTAATTACAGAGATTTCATGGAATAACTCATGAATTTTGTATTCACCAATGTATAACCAGAAACAACGATGCACATGATTCAACTAAAGATATTTCATTAGGAAGCACTTGTGGGCTGTGAATAAGCCATTAATATTGCCACTGCCCACGTTATATATTTTGTTATTACTTCACAATATGCAATGCATAATATCTATTTGAAACTAATTATTTAGTATATTTTCAAATTAAGTTTAAATTTTGGAAATATCAGTTATAATTAACTGAACAAATTGCTGTGACATTGGAATTTATCAGTTTCAACAACTGTTCAGTTTCTTGTTTATCTTACATTTCTCTGATTTACCTTTCTCTCAATATGTTTATATTGTCTACGTGGTTTCATGCTGTTTGTTTTTTTTTTTTTTGTGGAAGGGATTAATCAAGGTAAACTATATTGAAAATTGATATTTTATTACAAATTTCTTGTAACAATAGCAAAATTAATTTAAATTCAAATAAGGTAGTCAGAGCTCAATAGAATTATTTTCTGATGATTTTTGTTTGTTTGGAGGTTTTGTTACTCATTAAAACCATTATGTTTCAGGTAATTTAGAACAAAACTAAATTAGCAGGTTTAATGAAGATGATAACAGCTGTAAAATTAAATAAGCTCACTAGATACAAGGAACTCGCAGATCAGAGATTGTATAAAAGCTTCCTACACTTATCAACTATTGTTAACATGTTTGCTGGGCCAGTTCATTTTAACTCCTGGGTTTGCTAGAGCATCACCCAGATTAGTTAAATAAAAGAGGCAGTGTCAATTAACTTATTTTTGTTTACACTGAGCTTGGCTATTTGAGCCAGAGGTTATACTTTCATGTTCACTTTTAGGACAGTATAAAAAACATAGTTCTGATGATGTTTTCAGAATCGGGTGTGCCTTACACAGGATATTATATTCTTGCTTGTTTTTACCAAATACACACAGCTTTAGTGGTAGTCTACTGCCAATCATGCAGTAAAATAGACATATGACAAGTACTTAAAGACATGACCAACTAATTTTGCTTCATCCTCTTGAAAAGAAACCCTCTTTAACAATTACTTTAATGGTTTTGAATATTCACAAACTGGCTGCTGTCTAACATGTGATAAAAAGCCTCCTTTGTTTTCTAAGCAATGTTCAATAAAGTGTTTCTAAACTACTAAAGCAAATCACAAATATTTACTTGATTTACTATTTTCTAAAAATTCCCACTGAAAAGAATAAAATGACCAAATGAACAACTTGAATAAGCATAGAAGTCACTATATAATGTCAAAACAAATTAAAAACCGAGACACTTTAAATGGTTATATGAAATTTTAACCGACAGTTTTATGGTTAAATCAAATTCAAATGTGCAGCTTTGAAACTTCACTGGGCAACAAACAATCATTAGCCATAAGGATAGGGGTGATTGCTAGGGCTGATTCCAACTTAGAAATCCCAATTTTCATAACCACAAACTACATATGTAAGTCAACACTACAAAGAATTACAGAGGTATTCTCCTGAAAATATTGCATAGTCATATTGAATCTTTTCATTATGAAAAGACTCACAGCTGCCCAATCTAGGAACAGGATAATTCCAATTATCTTATTATCAGATAGAGTTAAATAGGCTATTATTGGTATTACTACACTATCATGAATTAGCCACAAAGTGAATTATCCACATGTATGTTGACTGTATTACATGGGTAATATATTAGGAAAAAGTAGCATTAGCGCCTTAACTATAATGATTTACTAACATATCCTAAATGTACGAGGGCTAATCAGAAAGTAAGGAACGTTTCTGTCTGACGCCACTAGGCGCACGCCGATCTCGTACATTTTGGTGCATGCACACTCGGCAACTCAGTCGGCGTCCAGCAGTGACAACGGGAATGTTTCCGCGTTGCCCGTTTTTTCGCAATTTCAAATGAAAATGTGCGCTGCGATTGAAAATCCCGCCCGTTGTGAGGTGTGGTCAGTGATACGGTTTTTTTTGGCAAAAAACTTAAAACCGATAGATATTAATCGCCAAGTGTGTGAAGTTTAAGGAAACAACGTAATGAATGAAAGTTCTGTGAGAAAATGGTGGATTCAGTTTAAAAATGGCCGAAATGACGTTCATGACGAAGCGAAGAGCGGACGCCCAAGCATTGTGACTGATGAACTGGTCGCTAAAGTTGATGAAAAGGTTCGCGAAAACCGCTGATTCACGATAACGGAGCTTTCGCTTTGTTTTCCACAAATTTCACGGACTTTGTTATTTGAAATTGTCACAGAAAGGTTGGGCTACCACAAATTTTGTGCAAGATGGGTGCCGAAAATGCTCACTGACCACCATAAAAGTCAGCAAATGGAGGCAAGTTTGACATTTCTTGATGCCTACGACAGACATGGTTATTCACTACTGGATCGCATCATAACTGGCGATGAGACATGGGTAAAACACATTTATTACGAAACGAAATTACAGTCCATGGAGTGGGGGCACTCAAGCTCCCCCAAAAAACCAAGAAAATGTTTGCAAACATTTTCAGCAAGGAAGATTATAGCGACGGTTTTTTCGAACAGGCAAGATGTGCTTCTTATTGACTTTCTTGAACGTGGTGCAACAATAAACTCTGAGCGGTACTGTGAAACTTTGTGCAATCTTAGGAGAGCAGTTCAAAACAAGCGCCAAGGGAAATTGATGTCAAAAATTTTGTTTGTGCATGACAATCCCCAACCTCACACAGCAAACCGCACCAAAGAACTCCTTGAGTCATTCAAATGGAAGGTTTTTCCTCTTCCGGCCTATAGTCCTGACCATGCACCAAGCGATTTTCACTTGTTTCCAAGAATGAAAACCTGGCTAGCAACACAGTGCTTTGCCGACGATGCGGAGCTCAAGGCACGCGTCACTGAGTGGCTGAGATTGCAGGCGGCAGACTTATACTATGAAGGAATTTCAAAGCTTGTCCACCGCTATGATAAATGTCTCAAATTTGTTTGGCGACTACGTAGGAAAGTAGTATTTTAGTTGCTCCTTCAAATGTATATAATAAAAGTTTTTTATTGTACTTATTTTTTTTTATTCAAAAGCGTTCCTTACTTTCTGAATAGCCCTCGTATAAATAAAGAATAAATTATAGAATAAAGATTGCTCAAAAAAATCAGAATTTATATTATGACAATGTTCGATCAATTTAACAAATTGTTTAGAAGAAAAGAGGATACTTTGGATCCTTCAAATGGTGTCTTTAGAAAAAGGAAGACGGTACATTACGCCAAGAAGAAAATGTATAAATGTGTGCAATTGTTTTGAACAGGGATACACTACCAAATGTACCAAAAACAATTATAAATATGGTAGGTCAAGACCTATATATTTCTTAAATGATGTATAAATAGTAAAAAAAACAAAATGATGAATTCTCAACATTTGATGCTATTATAAAATGACAGCCATTTTTGTGTTTTATGTTTATATTTATATTTTCTTCATTAAGCTAATTAATACGTTTTCAATATTTTGTCACTAAGTGAAAAATTGTCAATATAATTAAAATTCGGTTTAAATTTTTATAAATAATACACAAAATTCGGTCTACAGAATGTTATTAAGAGATGAAAAAATTCTTTCACAACTAATTTGTTTTTAAATAATTTGTACAATTTTGTAAAAACATGTCTCATTGTTTCTCAAATAATGAAGTAATGAAAAAGGTTTTACATGTGTTTTTCCTAACAGTTGAACAACATTTTTTGCATTTAAATTGTTCAGATATAGTTATTTAAAATAGTTTGGTGTTCTAATATTACAGCTATTATTATATACAAACACATGAGTTTTTACTGATTTTTTTTTTTTCAAAAAGACCAATTAATATCTGTTACTATTTATTAGGAATATACTGTGGTTGAATTTAATAATAAATACACAAAAACCTCTTAACCACAAACTTTCTTTATTTTACCCTTATGTACATTTCAGTTACCAAGTAACTATCCTCAGAGGGATTAAATACAAAGTACTTCAAAGTACTACAAAGAAAGTTTGTGGTTAAGAGGTTTTTGTGTATTTATTAAGTAATATTTGATAAATTATTATAACAAAAGTAATTTATAAAACATTATAAATATATAATAAAATTTTATTTACAATAAATAACCCAAAGTGTAAAAAATTTTGACAAAATCAAAATTTCATTCAAGAATAGTGGTAATACTTTTACTTAAATGTCATAAATAAACATTTTTTAAAAATGCCATTAATGTAATATGCAATGCAATCTAATTCTAAACAGGCAAAATATCACTATCTTCCATAAAACCACACAAAAAATTATTCATACTTTGGTAAACAAACAAACGACAGGGCTTTGTCAAAATCATTTTAGTTGTACTAAAACACCATATTGAGTTAGATTAGCTCACAATGGGTATTTTTGGAACATAATATAGCAGCTTACAATCGAGTATCATCCAATTAAGTCCTTAATACACATCTACTTAGAGTGGACTTGAGCACTGGATGTATAAATTAAAATAGCGTGCTTGATTATAGCTCAAATGTAGTCTCCAGTTTGTAACAGAGAATGAATTTCTGAACATTTTATTATCAAAAACTGATACATTAATTTACTTTTGTTAAAAACATTTGCAACAGCGAAGTAGAATACGAGGGTGGTCCACAAAGTAACCTCCGTTTTGAAATAAAAAAAAACCAGTTGAGATACAAAAATGTTATTATATACATGTTAAAACTACAGCTTTTCTTTACTTTTCTACATATTCACCATACAAATTCAAGCACTTATCATATCTTTTAACTGTTTTTGAAATTCCGTCTAAAAAAATCTGCCGCCTGAGAACGTAGCCAGCCTGTCACAGCGTTTTGAAGCTCTTCATCACTCGCAAACCTCTGAGATGCAAGCCACCACTTCATGTACGGGAAAAGATGGAAATCACTGGAAGCCAAGTCTGGGCTGTGGGGGGTTAATCAAAAACGTACCATTTAAACTTTTCCAAAAGTTCAGTTGTTTTTTGAGCTGTGTGAGGGCGGGCATTGTCATGGACAAACACAACGCCCATTCTTCCATTTTTAAAAAAACGAACCCATTGACGGACTACACCTTCGCTCATAACGTTTGGGCCATACACCGCACTCAATTCACGATGAATTTCAGCTGCTGTGTAACTTTTCGACCACAGAAATCTTATTACACCTCGCACTTCACATTTGGCGGGATTTTCTATCGCGGCGCTCATGTTTTTACGTTATAACAAAAGAACGAGCGATCGTACAATACTCTCCCTTGCACAGCTAGAAGCATACTGAACGGCTGCACACACCGATATGAGAATGGCGGCGCTACCCCCACTACTTATCGCGCCACGCCCAAACGGCGGTTACTTTGTGGACCACCCTCGTACATTAACATTTTTACAATGCACTGATTTTTTCTACTAAACTTATTTTGTATCTTCTTTAGTTAAAAAGTTAAATTTATTAGTTAAAACTTTCTAAAACTAATACTAAATGCATAAATACTAAATTCAAAATACTAATACAAATTCTCATATTAATTACAGTTACTAAATTCTAGATAATGAATACAAACCTTCCTATCAGCAATATACAAAGCTTCTGCAAGTTTGGCAAAGTTTTCATTGATATGAACCTGCTGCAAGCCTCTTCCATCTGCAGCAAGCCGTTTGTCTAGAGGTATTGTATAACCCTAAAACAAAGAATAGGGTAATCCATATCAATTATTAGGGCTTCAAAATAAAATTTACTAGTTAATGTTTCTTAATAAAATAGAACCTTACTATTCTGAGAATTTGTAATCAGACTGCAGATAAATCGAAGCTAACTACAAGTTTAAAAAAATAATTGCATATCCAAACTTTCGCTTCACTTATTCTGAGAAAAAGGGTGTAAAATGGAAGAGAAGAAAATCAACCCTAATGACAGGTGTTTTTTTAATGTTTTCCCTGCATGTTGGCCTTCCCTGTAACACTCTTCTCAAATACAAGATCAATAAATTATGTTGGGTATGTCCAAATTAACTTGTTATAAAGTTATCAGGTAAACTGGATAAATTATATTTAATACTATAATTAAAGAATAAAAATATGGTACAACTCACAAATATATAATTTTTTATTTCAAATGCGTTTCAACGACTAATTTGTCGTCATCCTCAGTGAAAATACACAAATGAAATTAACTAAAAAATATATATATATATTAAACATAACCTATAAAGTTTTAGCAAAAGTTTTGCTAAAACTTTATAGGTTATGTTTAATATATATATATTTTTTAGTTAATTTCATTTGTGTATTTTCACTGAGGATGACGACAAATTAGTCGTTGAAACGCATTTGAAATAAAAAATTATATATTTGTGAGTTGTACCATATTTTTATTCTTTAATTATAACTTTCACTCACAAGCCAGCTCGAATATTATTTATATTTAATACTGTTCCTCTAACTCAGTAAACAGGTTATTTTCACATTTTATATTATCAATAAATTAAAAATAAGATATAATAAAAATTAGAGATCAAAGACCCAGAAAACAAATAATAAGGAAAACAACGCCCTCATTCATCTAAGAATTGTTGTTTTAATTAAATGAAAGATTATAAATTTTGCTATTGCTAAAAGTACAGAAAGTGTCATAAATACCTGCCATTCTCAACATCATCACACTCGCCGTTGATGTGTTTCGGAGGTCCTCCATCTATCAAAACTTTTTATGAACTCTCTTGTTATGAGTTCATAAAAAGTTCTGACAGATGGAGGACCTCCGAAACGCGTCAACGGCGAGTGTGGTGATGGGAATGGCAGATATTTATGTAACTCTAAATAAGAATATATATTCCAGCGGAAATGTAGAAAATTCAGAAAAGTTCAGAAAGTGACTTGAAAAAAAATCCATGATAAAAGTCACTTTTGACAATTTAATTCAAGCAATAGTAGTTTCAAAGAAGAATAGGGACTTGCAATCAGTGAACAAGAATATGTAAAAGTCCAGGTTTTATTTACTTCAGGTAAAAAAAAATTATTAGATTTATAGGTCAAAGTTAAAAGGATAGTCCAATTATATCTTTCAAAGATGGAAAAATATGAAGAGTTTATTTCTAAAATGGAGTAAATAAACTTAAAACCGCTTCAACTAACTTTCATTCTTCAAAACCAACTGAGCATGCATCCTCAAAGTAATTTTATTAAGGCATGAACAAAAATAACTACTTATAGCTTGGACTGCTTTAGAAATTGGAAACCTGTAATATAGATGAAAGCCAGATCTCGGTAACTGAGAATTGGTCAAACTATAGGAACCATAGTTCCTGGTCATATGGCATCTGAATATTATTATGATATACCTTTCAAAACTTTCTCACAAAAAAACATTATCCAGAAATTAGCATTAATTAAAGGAAGAGTCCTGTTTTAAAATGTCTCCAGAACATGTTATAGAATTTGAGTCAGCATTAGCCGTAAAATATTAAAAAAATAACTTAAATCTTGAGCATTCTTTCAAGTTTTCTAGCGTGAAGTTAAGATGTGTAAACAGAAACATTTATATCTCACAATGTCAAACAATGTGAGGGTGCCTCAAAATGTTTATTTACCTCAAATTTGATTAGGTTTTTTTTAATGTATCTTAAAGTTGAATTTGGATTTAAAACCAAATTGTGTAAATGTGGATTTACAGATACTGAAAGGGAATAAAAACAATGAAAGGACATGAAGTATATAAAAGATACAAAACTGCATAAAGACAACAAAAAAGTTTATTATAAATCAAGCTATTAAACTCTGAGATTCAGCTAATGTCTCCAGAATTTTTAAACACACTTCCACAGTAAACTGAAAAACAAATGAATATAAAAGAAAGTTACCATTTGACAGGGTTTTCTTCGATACTGGTTGTGTAGGCTACACTTTTAACGTCTTTGAAAAGGTCATATCTTCTGCTTCACCTTGATTGATTAAACGTGCAGTAGAATTCTATAGCCACGAAGAGCCAAGGAAGACTAAATCTTTATATTCTCCAAGAGAATCCCAAGTTTAGATTGTGCAACCATAATAGAGACTCTATTTCACACTAATTTTAAAAAGACAATCTTTGGAGAATATCAGGACTAAATCTTTGGGGATGGAAACGTCAGAAAATAACATATTAACCAACTGAAGTAGCTGTTTTTTTCGGCACTCACGAGACAGTTGGCACCAGATGATTTTAAGAATTTAGTAGAATTTTTTTTTAAATAATGTAAAATCATTATTTGTAGAAATAAATTTATAATTTTTCCTCTGTTTTGTAGATTAATGTTGTTTTACACATTAATACACACAGATAATACAACTATGAACATTAATTATGACTACCTTTTTACACTAAAAACACTTGGACATATGTTAGTATGTTACACTTGCCTTAGTAGCACTTACTTTTTTAATTATTGAGGAAGGCCGTTTTGGGAGATGTGTCCCATTGTCAACTCAGAGCGTAACTGACCTCAGGGTTGTTTTAGGATAGGGTAGGGGTGGGGTAAGATAGGGATTTTAGGTGTATTTTTAAAGATTATTTGGAGTTATGTCAAAAGTATATGTGAGTTATAATGTAATTGTGTGTTAAGTATATGAGTTGGGTGCAGTTGTAAATATTTGTATATTTCATATTGTTCGGTTGTGTAGCTTTGACTATTTTTTGTTTTATTTGTGAAGAATTTGTAGGTTTAATATTATTTTTGTGTAGTTGTGGTTTGTGGCTATTGGATGTTCAGCAAAGTTTGATTGGGCATTTTTGTTTGTGAGTGTTTTCCTGTGTTCCTGGTACGTAGCATGTGTCAAATGACCTTCCTGTTTCGCCTATGTAAAAACTCGGGCACGAACTACAAGTTAGTTTGGTAAACACCAGCTGAGTTGTAAATAACTATTTCATGATATTAGGTTTTAATTGTTTGTTGAAAGTGTTGTGTGTGGAATACCTTATTCTGTCATTGTATTTAGAAAATGCATTGCTTATTTTATGAGTTTAAAGTGATGTGTATGGTATTTTATGGGGTTGTTATGTTGGGTATTTGAGGTTGGGTTATTGAGTTTTTCAGGCGGTTATATAGTTTATCAATCATTATTCTGTTGTATCAATTGGATTATGATATATGTTTAATGGTGTTTAAATCTTAGTGGTGTTATTTGCCTAACGGTGTTTTAAATAGAACGATATATCATGGTGTTGCAAGCAGCTAGTTTGTGTTGGTGCGGGTGGTTTGAAGAGTTGAGAACGGTAGCATTGGTGCTGGTGGGTTTTCGGTACATGTTAAATTTATGTATTTTTCTGTATGTCTAATTGTAAGGTCCAAGAAATTAAGGGAACTGTTTTGTTCTGATTCGAGGGATGTTCTATTGTAAGTTGTTGTTATAATTGGTAGGCAATTTTGATGGTGATGTTTTTCTGTTTGTGAATCTGTTTGGTGGTGTTTTTAATATAGAGTGCTTGTGCTTAATGTGTGGATTTTGTGGCTGCTGGGTTACTGTTTTAATGTGTATTAATTAGGTGTGATTTTATTCTTTTGGAATAAAATTAGATGTACATCTTGGTGGGCATATGCATACACCATATTGAACAAAACTACATTTTTCATAATAACAAATACTCAGACATCATATACTGATATAGGTACATTGACAACATTATGACATTGTACAAACGTAATAAACGTTTTTTTTAAACATCTCAATGTCATACATCCAAAATCAACATATACATTAAAAGTCACTAACCCATTAGTGCATAGTGTCCGATTAATTGGACACAAGGATTTTAATTCCTACCATAGGGAATTTTTGTTTTTGAAGGTTATGATGGCTATTAGAGGTTCCCAGACAGTTTATTGAATTGACTGAACGCATGATTTGCCTTTGTCAACATAACCCTACATCATCAGAGGCAGTTATGTCGATATTTTATTTTCTGTCGTGAATGAAAAGGCAGTTTCATTCCCTACTACTATATAATTCTATAATAATTAATGTATGTGTTATAATTTGACTGGTAATAATACAAGTAACAAATTTGATCATTGTCTGACAAAGGGAATAATGTATCTTGTATTTATAACCATATAAACAAATATTGGATGCAATGCAATCACACAACATACACTGTCCGAAATTATAAATTTTATTTGTTTTTTTTTTTTGATACACTGGTACTGATAACTACAAAAGTTTAGTTTTTCTTATAAATACTTACCTGAAGTAGGGATTTGTGCAAAAGACACTATTAGAGCTGACAGAATTAAACACTGTACCCTTAAAACTATCAGTTAGAAAAAAAAGAACGAGAATCGTTGCCCTTTGGACAGCTGATTATGTTGTTACGTTGGGATAATAATAGTGTCAGTTTTGTACCATCAATCTGTGAGAGTTTTTCTGTTTTAAAAACAAGGGAACAGAAAAACAATTTGTCAGAAAAAAGAGATAGTCAAGAGAAAAAATCTAAATTCCAACCAACAGTATTTCCTAAATATAATAAGGGGGTGTCGATCTATTAAATCGCGGCATTACTACCTATTGAACTAGAATAAAACAAAAATGGTGTGGGCCCCTTTTATTTGTTTGCTGGGTGTGTAGCAAATGCATAGTTACTCAATAGTAAATTACTGTCTGGAGCTTTGACTATTCAACAGCTTTTGTACTCCAGAATAATCTTGGCCATTACTTTATTAAAAAGACAGGAATACCCCCATACCAGAGACAAACAGCAAGACCTCTAGAAGATATTCACTGTGACAACATCAGTCACTGGCTAACACCAAATGCCACAGAGCTACGTTATCCAAACTATTCAGGAAAAGCCAAATTCATATGCTCAAGTGTCAAGCTAGAATTCGCCCTAAGTGCTTCCAACAGTACAATAGACATAGAAAGGACTTTTGGGAAGTAACACGTTTCATGTAATAACATCTGCATAAGTTCTCAAATTTGTATCATAAACTATATGTCCTAGAATAAAATTTGCATTCCAGTTTTCAAGTATTTATAAACATTTTGTGGATGAATGTATGAACAAAGTACGTGTTTGTAACAAAACATATCCCTTTTATATTCACTTATATAGACCTAGTAGCAATAGGTTTGCCGACTGTTATTCCTGGAGAGACTTTCAAAAATATCAATGTAGACTAAATTAGGGAGAGCAAAGGACTAGAGGAAAAATATACATATGGGGTTTAGATGGCATAGAATGATAAGGTACAAGTAAAAAACCAGATTTTTTAATATAAATTAAATATATAATTATAATTTCTTTGATGAAATTAATTTTCGATCTCATAATGGATTTACTCGTATAGATAAATGTTGTAAAATATTCGCATACATAAACATATTGAATAAAAAGACTAGTTATTTTAATGAAATTAAAATTTTTTATTTAAAATTTCACAGAAATAAAGTTTTAATACTTAAAAGAAACTGAATTTAGAAATAAACAAAAACTCACTCATTACTTCTTAAGATGACAAAAGTTTTATTTTGAGTTGTAAAATAAAGGAATAGATTTTTATTTTGTTGAAAGTTAAATAAGCCTCATTAATATCACTTGGACATAATTCATTTTAGAGCTTAGCTAGCAAGAACAATTTACTAAAGGTAAATGTTAACAGAGTGGGCTCAAAATGTCACAATCACTAGTTTATTCATACAGGCTAGTTTCAGTGACAATCTCACCTTTATTAGTAATTGGCTAGTCAACCAATCACTGATGAAGGTGACGACATCATCACAAAAACTAACCTATAAGAATAAACTAGTGTTTAGTGAGTTTCTAAGTACACTCTTTTAATATTTACCATTGTTAAATCAATTTAAGGTTTTAACAAATTAAATATAGTAAAAAGTCGATTAACCGTCATCGTCGGGACAGTGGGCATGACAATTAAGCAAATAGACGGATAACAGAAACACTGTACTATTCCTCCAAAACTTAACCTCAATCAATTATATTATAGACAGATATCACTCTCACAGTAATGTAATATATTTCAGAGCGAAAAGAACATTAACACATTTGTAATAGCAAATAAAACTATTTATTACATGATAAAAAGATCCCCACAGTAGCTACAAATGTGGCTAAATAATGTACAGTAATATAAACTTACTGGTGAAATAGTTGATGTAGTTTAATAAACAAAGCGACACGTCACTGGACCTTAATACTGTAGCTGCCGGCCAAAATATCGGCGTTTTCATAGAGAATTGTTCAAATATTTTAAGTTTATTTTTAAGCAATGTGTACTTATTCTTTGTTCCCTTATCATATCTAAGTACAAAAATACGTTTCTTAAATAAACTCTGTCAGACCAATTGACCCGCATTGTTTTTATTTAAATATATTTTTTATCTCTGCAACCAGTTTTAATATTTTTTGTGTTTTGTGTAAACAATAAACAACAAAACCACAATTTCATATTCCAGTTACCCACATTATAAGCTGACTGGTGATAAAAGTGTTTTGGCGCTTATCACTAAGACATGTACACGTGTCACATATGAATGATTTGCGAGTTTATAAATATTTTCTATATAGAATGAAAATGTAAACATATTCTCTCTCTGATAAGTAATGCTTCAGATCCAATAAATACTACACAAGATTCACAACAAAGAAAAGTTTTTAAACCAAATAATTTACTTCTCAAGGAATTTACCTTATAATTTACTTCCTGGTAAGGATGAGTTTTTCTAAGTATATCAATGTTTGCACTTAACTTCAACCAAGTCCGTTTTTAAGGATTATTTTACAACTAAATATTTAGTCAATATTTCCGACTTATTTTGTAGGTTTTGTAAAATTTTGAAAACAATAGTAAAAATCAATACAATACATCAATAAAAACTATTTATTTATAATTAAGTCTATAAAGGTAAACGTTTTTTAATGAACCATTTTTTCGGTTGGAATAATCAACTCAACCTCATTAAAATTGTTAACAAATAAGTGTGACGGCCTGTAACTCCTGACAAAAAACTCCAAATAACATCATGATTATAATGCCGTCGGCGTTTATCTATCAAACAAAAACCATCGTAAGTATTTCTGTAAGTAGTGTGAAGCTTGTTGTTTAATACTGTGTATTCTTTTTTTCCCAAAGTAGTAGCACCAGCTGATTAGTAGTAAAAACATGAAACGTTACTAGACAATGTCAGGCCACTAGGCCTTACGGCATTCGGATCAGTGTACTGGCTGTTGGGTCAATTGGATGACGGTTAACAGAAACTGACGGTTAAAAGAATGACGGTTATTGAAGTTTTACTGTATTCTCTAATATTTTATAAACAAAAACCAAATGCTTCACATTTCATGTTTACAAAATAAAACAGCTGTGGGATTGCCATCAATATCTTGTTTGTTATGCTTACTACAGTGGTGTGACTTATTCAAAAGAAAAAAAAACATATGGAAAATCCTGAGGTTTGTCAAAGGCTACCATAGCAATTTTGTTTCTTGTTTTATTCATCTATGAAAAGAAAATGGGCCCTACTTCAAACACCTTTACGAGTGAGCCATGGGTACATTATAGTGCTTCCTCGCATATATTAATTCTTTTGTGTTCTTCTTAAAAGTAGATAATTGTTCAATAATAATTTCATTGAGTAGGCATTAAGAAAATAATATTAATTTTCAAATAAATCCTTTCAATGAATAATTTCAACATACTATAAAACTTTGATTTTATATTAGTATGTGATTTTCAAATATATTAAAAGAAAGATTTTTCAATATAAAATCATTTGATGGAAATTTTAGGTAGATATTTGCTGGAAAGAATTTAAAGGATTAATTATGAGAAAAAGATGAAAATGTTATGAATATTGTAAAATAACTTAAATAAAAACTTTAAGCGGAGAAAATTAAAGAAACTCACAATATAATAAAATCACAAAATACTGTCAGAACACAAAATATAAAAAATGTCAGTTTCCAATTAGCAGTTTTTAGTTTTTAAGTGACAACATACGGGTTCACAATTCTATTTATCTATAGATCTCAAGTGTTTAAAACCTTCAAAAATCAATCAACCCAACCCCCCTGAGTGTTTACTAGATAAATCATTACTCTGCCAATTGTTTTTTTATATAAAATATTAATTTAAACCTAGAATATCTAAGCTAAGGGTTTTACAGGTTTCAGCTTGTAGGTTGAATCCCTATTTAGGTCATTACTGCAACAGCCACTACAAACAATTATTAAGAGTTTGGGTGAGAGGTTGCATTGGAGGAGAAGGCAAGAGGTTTAATGCCATGAAATTAATAGTTTTAGTTAGATAACAAAGGAGCTATCCACTGTAACTGTCATTAGATATAAAAGGAGCTTTCCTGACATAGTATGCAGAGTAAAACAAATAGAAGTACATTCTAAAATAGTAATAATTATAAAAAATAAATAAAAGGAACTATGTTAAAATTGTCACAGTAAAATGAATCAATAATCACGAAACTAGGAAAAAAGGTTAAAATGACATATTGCTTATCAGTTAAAAATTAACACAATTAACAAAAAAAAAAATTAAAATAAGTATAGGTAAGATAAATTAGAGGTCCCTTGACAATCTTATAGTGATAATGATGATGTTATAGTGATAAGATCATATACTGTGACATTGTTTGCCCAACTGTTTGAATTTCTTGAAGTATAATTGAGAATCTTGTAAAATGCTATATTATGAGCATTAACTTAAGTCATGATTCTATATGGAAATCTGTAGTTTTAAAACATAAATGTTAAAACCATTTTATGTATAAAAGATAGATTTTAAAAAGTCCTAACAGAAGTTATTTTTTATTAGTCTTATATTATTATTTGTTTTAATTACAAACAATTAACAAAATAAATATATAAGAATAAGAAAGTTACTCTTTGGCCTCTTTATCTTAGAGTCATGTTTCATACCTTTGCATTCTTCCAATTTGAGATACACGGAGGTATTTTCCATTCTTTTTGTTCTTTCACTGTTACCTGAAATAAGATTATGCTGAATTAAAGCGATGTTTTATTTTGTTTTTTTAAAATCATATAAATAATTTACTATTAACTAGCAACTAACATAATTACTACCATAATTTTTGTGTAAATTAATTCCACCCCAACATAGAACCTAAAAACTCACATTTTTTATTACATTATAAAGAAAATATTTCGGCAAAAATATGAATATTAAAAAAAGCTTGTCACTATATTAAAAATCAATGGCTAATGATACATGTTAGCCAATAATACTAAGGTAAACAAAAACTATTGTCTCATGTATAGATAACTCATGTATAGAAATTGTTATGGTAAGTGACGAAACAATGACAATACACAACCCATGTTAATCTAAGCATTTTGAAAAAAAAAGGTCATTGCTTTAATTCTTTTCCCTACTTTCTTCCAACATGTTTTGCAGTTTTGTTTTGCAGTTTGTTTCACTTCTCTCCTCATGTATTTATCATCTCATTTTAGTGTTTTTAGTTATTTTGTCAAAGACTGATGAATTCATTCCTTTTTCAGCAGAAAACTCCACTGCTTCCTCAGCTGTTAGCAGCATCTTATGTGGTCAGGTATAGCCAAAAACTATATGTAGTCATATTATGATTACTCATAGTGTGGCACACGTATGTGTTAGAAACCATTATCTGGATAAAAATCCTTTTGAGTTAAAATGAGGTTTTATTTTTATCAGAGTTCATGAGTTGTATATATAACATAGTAAATGGTTTTGGCTTGTAAGTTTTTCTATGAAATCAATCCTATTCTACCTTAATTCAAAGAATATGTATATTACTATATTTTTGTCTGCCTGCAAACCTTAATCTTGCTGTCATACTTGACAATTGTTTCACCATTTTTAAAAAGTTATTTCTATGCATCATTTCTTGTGTGTTTTCTGTCTTGGCGTGGAACACCTCCGCTGTCAATTTTGAGAGCAAAAGAATAATAATAAATGCACCTGTTTAAATTTTGAAACATTAAAAACAGACCACTTTTTCAGTGTTTCCCTTTTCTCTAACATCTACTTTATCTGAAGATTCAGTGTACACTAAAAATTTTACAATTAACCCCAAATGTTCAGTCAGTGTATGCCAGTTTAAGGCTGAATTTGTGATGTCTGCCCTTGATGTATGCAAGTATACGACAGAAAAGCATTAAAGCTTACCTGACAGAAGTATGATCTTCTTTGCCAAGACACCATACTCTCATCTAATTATACCTCCTTTTAACAGTAAAAAAAATACTCATTATTGGTATTACTTTTTTAGTTATTGTTAAATCGTTTTTTTCTCAAGTTTTCTGTGCAAAATTGAAGTGCAAACACAAAAATATGTTGAGGATTCTGTGTTGTGAATTACATGATATAAACAATAAAATCAAAAAGCCACCCTATCTTTCAATAATTTTGTAACAGCTTTAAATAAATTATGCACTAAAGCCTAGAAATGCTTTTAGCTCCACCACAGTCATAATACGATGTTAATAACAACCATATTTTTTTATCAAAAGTTTTGTTTATAATCAAATACAGTGATTTAGTAATTTGAAAAAATACAAAATTCTTATATTGAACAATATATATTTGTTCCCTGTATATAACATAATTTTTCATTACTTTTTAAGGAATGTATCTATTTGAACAAAAAAACGCAATCACCATTTTAATCCGTAAATATGAATTATTTTACTATGTAAGTACATGGTATCAACTGTGGTAGATATACAGGTTGATCTATAAAATATTTAACCATTCATTTATAAATAATTTAAACAATAATTTTTTTTCATTTTACACACTTCAACATTTAAACATTAACTAACATTTGTCATTTCTTAAATTTACTTCAAATTACTAAAGTAATATTAAATTTACTTCGATCTTTATTTTTTTCAATCAGTATGTATGATGTGTTTGCAGCATTTTTTAGTCACATATTAAATGAGATTTTCCTGGTTGATTGAATAACAAAATACCTCTAAAACACAATACAGTTTATACTGGTATCAATTTCAGATCCCTGGATAAATACTTACTTTTCTTGTAGGAGAATGCATAACAGGAGCAGGAGGAGAAGGCGGTCCTCGAGGAATTTTTTTGTTTATTCTGAAAAATAAGAAAACTATTTACTTCTCATTAAAGTTATTGGAGTATAAAGTTTTCATGAGAAAACTATCAAAACCATTAATATATGAAGTAAATCTAACAACATTTTAATTAAAAGAATTAATTAATTTAGCTTAATACGGTTGAAACTTTGAAAAGCAATACAAAATAGAATATATAAGGTTATGGACAAATTTCAATACCTTTCAAATTATATTTAACTTTTAAAATTATATTCTGAATTTAGTATTCAGAAGTATGCCCTTGATTAATACTTTTACCGAAACCCTATTTTTATAACACCAACCGAAACCCTGGGCCTGAGAGACCCATTTGATATTAGTACCCTATTTTTTTCCTATAGTGATTTTTTAAACCTAATATTAGGGGTTAGCTAATAAATAAATAACTCCAATACTCTTAATAAAATTTATTTACATTTAAATAGTCTACATTTATATGCATTTAGTAGAACTTAACTACAAAAGGACAAACTTTTTAAGCGATACTGTAAGATAAAATTAGATACAATCGTAAAATGCACACAAGCAAGCAAAATTTACTAGTTTATATTTACATTTAACTTACTTTAAACCGTTTATTTACAAGTCTCAAACTACTACTATCGCTAACTATTGCAAACAATTAAAAATTTGCCTTTTCAACGAACACAAAAATTTTATTTTTAAAATATGCTATTTTTATCAAATATTGTTGTCAAACAGCAGTTACCAAACCTCTCGTTTTGTTGGTTTGCTTCCAAAAGTCCTAGCTCTTCCTTGAATTCCGGGTAATGTACGAATAATATTTCTGGCTGGCACTCTTACATTTTTTGGTGGTGAACGACTGCACCATGCATTTGGCGCACTAGCCTCAGTTTTTTCCTTCTTTCTAAAAAGTACATATTCCGTAAGTTTTCTTGAGGTATATTATGTGGTAAAGTTTGACCACGATTTTCAATTTCTAACAAATGTGATTCATTGTGTTCATCCTCAAATGTAGAGTGACGTTTCTCGTCTCCACTATCTCCTCCACAATGTTCGTCAACTGCTAGAATAAAATCGGTGTCAGCATCCGAGTCATCAACTTCACTGCCTTCATTAAAATCGTCCTCTTCTTGAAGGAGATCACGTATAGTGTCACTAAAGTCAGGATCAGAGATATCTACTCTCGTAACATGTTGTCATGTTTTTTCTGATTCACCTGATGGTCCACATTGAACACTGGAGCCCTCCATACTATTTTCACGCACAAAGACACAAAAAAATACAAAAATAGTTCAATATATATACAAATAATAAATAATAAAAACTCACTGAAAACTGTCTTTGACACTATCCGAAACCATGGGCTTTTGAGACAATACGCGAGAAAGAGCGCTAACCGAAACCCTATGCCTCTGAGACCGGTTCGTGTTTGACAAAGGGGCTGTCAAGGTCACACGCTTCACTCAAAATTAACAAACAATGGTTGTGTAGGGATAGAGAAGGGAGGAAGGTACTAGGGCGGTGACATTCCTGAATTCACCAGTTCAGCCAATATAAACACGGTAAAATTCTCCATGGGCCTGACAGACCGGGGTCTCGGTAAAAGTGTTAATATGGCAGCCAGTGGGCTAGATTTAATGAAGAGCCAGAAAACCGAGAAGCCATGACTTTTTATCTACAAAATATACTGCAAGTATCATTTTCAATTTCATATTAAAAAATTATAAAACTTTAAACGCCATTGTGATCTGGGTTAATCTTTAATTTTTAATCCTTTCGGAACTAAATTTTTCAAATTCCAAACAGGGTTCAGCCGCAATTAGTTTGGATTTGAGGATTCTACATTTTGAAGTCATGTTATATGTTGAAATTTAAATTTAAAAAATATCTGTTGATGCAATGAGCTTGCATATTATAGAGAGTTGATTATACAAATGCATGAACAGTATGAGGAAAGAAACTAAAAGACTCTGATATCCCAGAGTAATGAAAGCGTGCACTACAGATTCTAAGTAAATAAGATAAAATGTTTGAGTAGTAACAAGTGCAGAGATTGAGACAGGTAGAGGTAATAGGTACTATAAACTTTTATTTACATACTAATTATCCAGTAAAACAAGTAATTTTTCTAATGAGATACAAAAATTGTGCAGTACTTCGTTTTAGGTCCTGAAAACCATTTACATTAATACAAGCAAAGAGTGGTATCTCTTTAACAATAACTATTCTAAATCACAAAAGAGTAATCGAGAAGTAAATAGCCATACAACAACAAATTATGAAAATAACCTAACCATACTTTAAATAAATTATAATCCAGAAGAACTAATCTCATTCGAAAAATAACATAATTATAATAACAAACACAATAACTTAATCAACCAACAGACAACATATAAATATATATATATATATATATATATATATATATATATATATATATATATAGATTTTTTGGACTAGGAGACTGACAGACTTACCTTGGTAAGAGTCCACACTGTAGTCTTGAAATAGAAACACATAAAAGCACTTAAACAATGATATATTTCAACCACACAGTGGTCTTTATCAATCGAAGAGAAAACACAAAAAGAAATATGAGAGAATGAAATAAAATAAATATTTATTTTATTTCATTCTCTCATATTTCTTTTTGTGTTTTCTCTTCGATTGATAAAGACCACTGTGTGGTTGAAATATATCATTGTTTAAGTGCTTTTATGTGTTTCTATTTCAAGACTACAGTGTGGACTCTTACCAAGGTAAGTCTGTCAGTCTCCTAGTCCAAAAAATCTAAATAATCTTTACCAACCAAAACTAACCTAAAAAAAAATATATATATATATATATATATATATATATATATATATATATAGTAACATTTATAGAATGGGCTATATAATATTATTTAAGAATTGGAAAATAGATGAGAAATAACTCACTCAAAATTTAGAAAGAAATTCATTAAGATAGTGGTTAGGTTAAATGAAAACTAAATTTAGGTAAAAGCATAGAATTGTAAACAAGGTTTTTGAACTGGAAATGTATTAGGAAATTTGTTATATCAAATAACCTAACACATAAATTAAAACAAGATAATCTAATAATAGTTATGTGTAAACAAATTTGTAAACTGTAGTAACATAGGGCCTAAGTAATTACTTGAAGGAGAAAGTGAACACGTTTGTAAACAAAAGAAAATTGAAAGGTTATGTTTATGAAAGTCCAAGCAAAACACACACAATTCAGAACTATTTCAAAAGTAAAACACAAAGACACTTCACACACTAATAATAGTAATTAAAGAAACACTGGAAACTTTATTAAGGATCGGAAAATTGAAACAGTAAGTTTCAACCAAAGTTTAACCAAATTAAAACGCCATTGAAAACAAGCTCGTTCTTGTTGGTATAATCAGCTGTAAAACAGATGTGAAAGTAAAGAAATAGGTCGTGGGCAGTAGACTCTAGTGAGATGAAATTGAACAAAACTACAGGCAACAGGTGTTTTTTTAGAAGGAGAAGCCGCCATATTTTTCTTTAACAATTCTAAAAGTAAAAACGAAGCGTGAGTTGAGAGAGAGATCGCGTGGGGACGCGACAAGATGGATCTGCCAGGACCAGTCAAAATTCTATTTATCAGGAACTTCGTCAAAATTATACAGATTTGTTAAGAAGATTGGCCAAACTAAATTAAGGAGAAGTGAATTTCAAAATATAATACAGTGGAAATATAATGTGAAGTGAACAAAAAAGAATTTAAGTGTGTAAAATGTCTAACTGGAGAGAACGGGAATTTTACGTAAGCGACCAGCAGAATTTTGATATTTATTAAGTTGAGAAATAGCGCTATAAAAATAACTTTAGTGGACTTTTAAGATAATAGAGAAGTTTAAATTTGTACATTAGAATATCTTGTAGTTAATTAATAGTAAGAAATAAGAAATAATCCAGTTCAAATAGTTTAGCCTTTTTGCATATTCAAAATTTAAGTATTTCCATCCGGAAAATATTTATTAAAGCTAATTTCAAAATTTAATATTGTTTGTTCAAAATTTATTTAATTAACCTAAGAATTTAAAAAAAATATAGCCCATGCTATAACCCCGAGATACTAAGAGATCGTAAAATTAGCCAAGGGTATTAAAATTGTGTAACTCTAAAATTAAAAGAAAAAAGAGTTAAACCTATTTTGTTAAAAATTGTTAAGTTGTAAAATTTAGTTTTGTGTGTATTGTTTAACTGTTGAAATAGAAATTGTAATAATAAAGAATTATGAATTGTTCCTGAGTAAGTTTTTGTGTTTTAACTAGAAAATTGATATATATTATAAAAGAAATATTTAATAGTAAAACATCGTTGTATTGCGTTTGATAAAAAACTTTACATTTGGCACAACAACGTGGGAGCTCGATAAAATAAGAGATAAAATTTATTTAGAGAGATTTTGAAACAAAATTAATTTAGAACTTTTTATATGAAAAACATTTGAACTGGAAATAGATTTAGACAAAATTTTGTAAAATTAAACACTGAGTTGAATAGTCAAGGCTAGGTTGTTTTGTAAAATAAGTTTACTAATAGCTTAAATATGTCTGATGAAAGGGAATCATACAATTTGCGGGGAGAAAAAGCAAAAAAAAACAGAAAAAGGGGAACAATTAGAAAAGGGTAGGCGGAAAAGGGTGATAGAAACAGAAGGGGCTGCTCAGGGGAGATTTGTTAGTTTTCAGGAGGGGATCGAAAACAGGGAGGAAAATATTATAGGCGAGCTGGTAGTTGTAGGGGACTAGGAAAAAGGGACAAGCCTAGAAATACTAGAAATAAAAAATGGAAGGCACAGATATGCCAATAGGAAACATTGAGGTAGAGGAAGCTAGGGGACTACCACCTATGCAAACCCAACAGGAACGGGGAAATAATGAGAATGTTGATTTAAGGAATATAATGAGGACTTTAATGGAAATGAGTGTAAACATAAATACAGGGAGAGAGGATGTAAATAGACAATTAAATATAAATAATGAAAAAATAAATAGACAATTAGAAAAGATGGATGAAATAAAAAAAGAATTAGAGGAAAATAGAGACGAAATAAGAGAGATGAAGGAGGATCTAAAAGTAATAAAAGATGAAATTAGGGAGGACAATAGGAAAATGATAGAGGATATGAGGCGACAGTTGAGGACAGAGAATAATGCTGTAATAGAGGATGTGAGAAGAGACTTAGAGGAGAAAGATAGAGGATTAGAGGAGAAGATTAAGACAAATTTTGAGGAGACAAAAGAAATAATAGCTGATGAAATAGAAATTAATAAGAAAGAGATAGAGAAAGTAGAAAATATAACTAAGAAAAACACAGAAGAATTAGGAGAGTTGAAATTAAAGGTGATAGGAGAAAGAAAGATAACAGATGAGCGTTTTAGGAAAGTCGAAGAGGTAAGGAAGAAAATATTAGGAGAGCAAGGAAGGTTAGGAGATAGAAATAAAATGGGAAAATTAGAAATATGGCAAATAAAAAATTTAACCATTCAAACCACAACTAATAAGAAAATTGAAAAGATTAATAAAATGAAAATGGTAATAGGACAAATAGGAGGAGTTAAATATCCGTCTCAAGGCTTAGTGGTACAAGGCTTATGGAGAAAATTTATCAGAGGTACGGATATGTTAATGAATGTGGAGGCACAACTCGATTTTGGAAAATGGGAGATGGAATTTAAATATGAGAATAACAGAGAAAATAGAAACTATGAAGCAGATGAAAGATACAATGGAGATGTAAACAGTGTTAAGGCAAGGACAGGCGTGGGGACAAGAAAAGAGCAGGGTGCCCACAGTCAATCGGAAAACTAAGACAATAAGAAACCCAGGAATAGAAATTAAATAGAGGAAACAAGTTTACAGGCATTAATAGACACAGGCAATAATATGACATGTATCCAGGAGAACTGGAAAAGGAAAATAATAATAAAATAGGAAGGGAGATATTAAATATAGGTAAAGGAAGCAATATGAATAAACTCTAGGTGACTATGTGTATAAAAAAACGTTAGCAGGAGATAAGTTTTAAGGGATGGTAACTATATCTACGATAATTTATTGGAAACTTCGTCGAATAATGAATAAAGATAAATATGAATCTATGTTAATAAATATTGAAGCATCGTTGTAATAAAAATATGGTAATTGTGTATTTAAACTTCGTCGTATTGTAAGGGAGAATCTGCATTGATAAATAATGGAACTTCGTCGTATACATTATATATTATAAAAGAAATATGAATCTATGATAATAAATATTAAAGCATCGTTGTAATAAAAATATGGTAATTGTGTATTTAAACTTCGTCGTATTGTAAGGGAGAATCTGCGTTGATATATATAAGTATTAAAACAAAATTTATATTCGTTGATATAGGGACAGTGTAATCGAAGGAGCTATAGATATGATCAAATAGAGGATATGAGATTGCGACCTTTAAAAATATTAGATGTTAAACTTCATACAAAATAAACTGAAATGATATAAGAAAATAATTGAAATGGATGTGAGATTGGCAGGGGAGATAAAATACTAACTTAGAACTGAGAGTTAGATGAAGCTAAAAGCAAAATAAATATGAGATCAATAATAAACAAGGAATAAACAGAAATAAGGGAAAGAGAAATGTTATAACCAATTTGACCAAATCTAGACATACTATGACTCGGATAGGATGGGATTTAAAGACACGGTATCAGAGAATATATGTTAAATAAATATTGAATCAGACTTATGAGTGGAAGGTTTCCAATTGTAATAATTAAAAAAAATATATATATAATTATGGAAGGAATTGTAAATACCAGAACATGATTTATTGTTACTATATGTTAGAATTGTTAAAGAATTGTCGATTGAATGTTAGTTATAAGTATATTGTATTGTTAGAAGATATGTTAAGTAATATGTAGCTTGAAGTGTTCAGCTCAGTATTTGATTGTTAAAGAATTAAGATAAAATTGTGTCGTAGGAATTAAGTATAAATGGACAATTTAAAGTATAAATGTTAATTTAAATTTAATTTTAAAAAAAAAATATGTATATTTAAATAAGCTTGTAGAATGTAAAGAATGTGTAATGTTGATATTAGTAATATTTTTTTTATTTAAATTAAATTAGGGGACTATGTAACATTTATAGAATGGGCTATATAATATTATTTAAGAATTGGAAAATAGATGAGAAATAACTCACTCAAAATTTAGAAAGAAATTCATTAAGATAGTGGTTAGGTTAAATGAAAACTAAATTTAGGTAAAAGCATAGAATTGTAAACAAGGTTTTTGAACTGGAAATGTATTAGGAAATTTGTTATATCAAATAACCTAACACATAAATTAACCCCTTACTGGTTTGTGACGACTATACGCGACACGAGCGGAATGCTGAAAAACGGCCGCTGCCGCGTATACACGTCACGTCAATGGCCTGATCGTATTTATCCCGTTTATGCCGCGTTTGCTCGACAAAGTTCATCCGAATGCCGTTAGATCGTGTGCATATATCTTCAAGCAAATATTTTGTAATATGATAGTATTTTTACCAATGTTTTTTTCGATTCAAGACGTTTGAATTGTCAGTTGCCAACTGTCAACCTGCTGTGCATTTGTGCTTGTCTATTCGTTTGCCATATTGTTTCATAGTGTTATTTATGCAATTTAATTATTTTATGTATAGTGTAGTTAGTGTTTGAAGTTATTTTTAAAGTTATTTATAGTAAAAAAAAAAAAAAAAATTATATTTCTGTTTACTTTTTCAAGAGAGATATTTCTTGAACTTTGGCTTTAGGTTATAAAGGTATTCATACATTCTATAAAATGGATGAATTTTTGAGTGATAGACAATTGCATGAATTGTTGTTAGAAAGTGCTTCTGATAGTGATCCAGAAGATGAAATAGATGATTTAGGGGAGGAAATTGAGATAGAAGACAATGCTCCTCTAGTATTAGGCCCTCAGGTGCAAAATCCAAACCCAGTAAATGCAACTGCTGTCCTTCCAAATCTAAATAGCTTTGTTTGGGAAAACTACCACTCTGCTGGAAAAAAAATTAACTGAAAAAATTTTCACTGGAGATCCAGGAATAAAGGTAACGATACAAAATCATAATGATCCATATGAACTATTCAAGTTATTTATCACAGATGAGTTGGTTGATATTATTGTGCAACAAGAATTTTTCACAGAAAAAAGAGAAAATGCCATGAGGAGGTGTGCTGTGTGTTCCAAGCATAACATACGGCGTGAGTCAGGTTATCAGTGTAATGAGTGCGACGTGGCACTTTGCGTTTCACCATGCTTTAAAATATTCCACACACAGAAAAACTTCTAAAATGTGTAAAATTGTAGACTTGTGATGTACAGTTTTAGCCTAGTGTTTTTTTTCCTTTTTTTCTAGTATTAGTGAATATATGGATATGTAGAACTGAAATTCTGTAAAAAACGTCAAAATGTAAGTAAATTTCACTTTCTTCCATAAAAATATTTTTTTAAAATTTTTATTTTATGTTTAATAGTTGTGTAATATTATAACAAATAAAAATAAGTAATAAAAAAAATAGGCCCTTTTGGTTTGTTAAAGTGAAATTTAAATCGACCGTTAAGGGGTTAAAACAAGATAATCTAATAATAGTTATGTGTAAACAAATTTGTAAACTGTAGTAACATAGGGCCTAAGTAATTACTTGAAGGAGAAAGTGAACACGTTTGTAAACAAAAGAAAATTGAAAGGTTATGTTTATGAAAGTCCAAGCAAAACACACACAATTCAGAACTATTTCAAAAGAAAAACACAAAGACACTTCACACACTAATAATAGTAATTAAAGAAACACTGGAAACTTTATTAAGGATCGGAAAATTGAAACAGTAAGTATCAACCAAAGTTTAACCAAATTAAAACGCCATTGAAAACAAGCTCGTTCTTGTTGGTATAATCAGCTGTAAAACAGATGTGAAAGTAAAGAAATAGGTCGTGGGCAGTAGACTCTAGTGAGATGAAATTGAACAAAACTACAGGCAACAGGTGTTTTTTTAGAAGGAGAAGCCGCCATATTTTTCTTTAACAATTCTAAAAGTAAAAACGAAGCATGAGTTGAGAGAGAGATCGCGTGGGGACGCGACAAGATGGATCTGCCAGGACCAGTCAAAATTCTATTTATCAGGAACTTCGTCAAAATTATACAGATTTGTTAAGAAGATTGGCCAAACTAAATTAAGGAGAAGTGAATTTCAAAATATAATACAGTGGAAATATAATGTGAAGTGAACAAAAAAGAATTTAAGTGTGTAAAATGTCTAACTGGAGAGAACGGGAATTTTACGTAAGCGACCAGCAGAATTTTGATATTTATTAAGTTGAGAAATAGCGCTATAAAAATAACTTTAGTGGACTTTTAAGATAATAGAGAAGTTTAAATTTGTACATTAGAATATCTTGTAGTTAATTAATAGTAAGAAATAAGAAATAATCCAGTTCAAATAGTTTAGCCTTTTTGCATATTCAAAATTTAAGTATTTCCATCCGGAAAATATTTATTAAAGCTAATTTCAAAATTTAATATTGTTTGTTCAAAATTTATTTAATTAACCTAAGAATTAAAAAAAAATATAGCCCATGCTATAACCCCGAGATACTAAGAGATCGTAAAATTAGCCAAGGGTATTAAAATTGTGTAACTCTAAAATTAAAAGAAAAAAGAGTTAAACCTATTTTGTTAAAAATTGTTAAGTTGTAAAATTTAGTTTTGTGTGTATTGTTTAATGTTGAGATATAAATTGTGAAAATAAATGTTAATGAATTGTTCTTGAGTAGTTTTTTTTGTTTTTAAATAGAGAAATATCATTCAATAAAATAATAAATAGTAAAACCCCGTTGCGTCTGTTTTATAAATACTTTACAATATATATGGACGACATACTATTAAAAAATATCACATATGGAACACACGACAAAACATATATGACGTCAACAACAAAGTACAAACATCATGGACCAGAAATCACCATCAGAAAAATAATTTAGTGATTCGACAATGGTTAAGTGACCGAAAGGTGCCTCATCAAAAGTTAAAAATAAATTCTATTTTATGGTGGAATAATTTTTTATAATTAATGTATAATAACTTTACATAAATCTGTATATATCTAACTTTATATATACATATGTTTACATTGTTATATATTTAACTACATAAAAATAAAAATGAAGACCATATAAAAAATATCACCAAATTATTTTAAAATACAAATAACAAAATTGTATACAAAACTAATAATAAAATAATAAACATAATTAATAACAATAATAAAATAAATAATATACATGAAAAAAGATGTTTATAAATTAGAATATAAAAGCTGTAATAAAACTTATATAGGTCAAACCAAGAAAAAATTAAAAGAAAAATATAAAGAACATTTGAACGCTTATAACAAACCAGAAATATATGAATCAAATTTTGCAAATCATTGTATTAATAATAACCACCTACTTCCAAATACTGAAAATATGAAATTTATAAAAGAAATTAATAAAGGATTAAGAATGAACACATTCAAAATATATACTTACAGTAATAAAAACAAATTAATGTCTATAATGTTATGGCAACAAGGTAAACTTGCCAATTTGTATACATTTGACAACAATTCTATTTCTAATTTAACATGTTTTATATCTTGCATTATTTTATTATTCATTCCTGATGATGTTGGTACTGTTTATCAAAGAAAAGCTTTAAATAAAATTTAATAAATAATTCTTGTATTTAAATAACCTCAGTTGTTTTTGATTATTATACAAGAAAATTGTATAATATTATTATTATACACACCACAAGATTATTATACACACCACACCACACCACACCAAACCAAACTAAACCACAACACAAAAAAACACACACACACACACAAAGACTCTTTATATTTTTTACAAATCCAATATATTTTTAGTTACACTGAACAATCCTAAAATGTAGTTAGATCGGCAGCAACAAAATCAGAGTAATTGAACTATCGTCACTAAAATTGGCTTGTTAGACCAAATATTGGTTCTTATGTAGCGATTTATCTTCAATCTAAGGTTATGTGCAAGAAATATATTCACTTAGAGCTGTATCTGCTTACAGTAACTATGCCACTAGACATTTCAAATGACATCTGAGATCAACAATAATAAAATAGCTGACCACAGTATATTCACTAATACTCCAAAGAACAAAAGAAATCGCTTTTATATTCTTGTAGATATTTTAATTTCTTCATCAACTTGTTGCTAATATGTTCGCAAACAGAACTCAGCTGTTCACATATTTGGTTTAGTAGATTTATTTATTTACGGTTCCAAAAAAGTTGAATCTCACTTTATTAGAACTAGCAGTATCTAACAAACCTGAACAACACAACATACTTTAAAATTATGACTTTGTTTAGATACTCTTAAAAATTAGGAATCCAAAGATTGTATACTTACTTGAACTTGGGAGGTTCTATAGGATCTTTCTGAGCCTCTATCATCCGAATAACTCTTTGTTTAGCACCTGAGTTAAATGCTGATCCTTGTTGTGAAGGAGTATAGCGAATGTACTGAGCTGGCCCCTAGACAGAGGTGTAATAATTATTACAAATTATTTATACAATACTCACATGTCCATATAGATGTTCTAAGAAATTTCCATTGGTCTTTGAATACAACTTGGTTCATGTTTAGTATTATGGGGAAAAACCAAACTGACTATAGTCACCTAAGGAAAAAAGGATTGTGGTAATGGGTACAAAAATTGTAAACTATTTAATCTTACTAGGCATAATAATTCTTATTAAAGCAATGTATTTCTAATTTCTAAATTTCAAATATAGGTATAACATTACATACAGAGGAGCTTGGATAATTTGAAACTCTAGGGACCATGAAAAATATCTGAACTAACCAAAAGTCAATTACACAATTACCTTAAAAGATATAAGAAGACCAGATGCTTCAACTTCAAAATTTACAAAAATGTTTTACTACATTTTGAAATTGTATAAATAAATAACAGGTATTTCTAAAAGATAAAAAAAAATACTAAAATTTGAAAGTACTTGCTTATAAATCTTTGTCCTTATTATATCTCCAGGCATCTCACAAATCTGCCTCTTAAAACATTGTTATAAATAATCCACATTAGCAACTATTCAACAACTACTATTTTGAGGAAAATTATAAATTTTTATACAGATAATATTATATAAACAAAATTTAAAAACTAATACCTGGAAAATAAGAGATACAAGTTAAAATTATAAAATTTATTCAAATCAAATGTATATTATTTCTTAAATCAGTAGTCGTCAGGCAAGTTGTAAGGGGTTTATTATATTACTAAATTTTTCAGATTTTCTAACAAAATTATTTTTCTAGATTTAAAAATCCGCATTAAAATTTCCCCATTATTAGTTTTCCTAAATTTAAAAAACTTTTTTTCACATTACTATTTTTTAAGACTTCTATTAAATATACATTAAAACAGCAGTGTACAAACTTACAGTTTTGTCAGCACAACGAACTGGCATAGCTGCTGCAATTTTATTACTAGTTAACCTCTCCAAAGCTAGTCTTGTTTTTTCTGTTATTTCTTGTATGTCATCAAGTGCAGGGCGCTGTAGACTGGGATCATCTTCAGCTTTAACTTCGGCTGGCAATAAATCACTAAGCTTAGAGTAGATAATCTATACAAATACAGATAAAAATGTCAAATTTCTTTCAATCCACATTTTCTGTGAAATATAAATATTAAATATTGTTACTTACAGTACTATTACATAAAGAACTACAATCTCACTTTTACAAATAATAAACTACAATTCAAAAATATGAAAGTATTGAATTAATATTTATTAAAACAAATACAAGACATATACAAACCTCACAAATTAATCATATATTGACTCATACGCGTTTCAATGACAAAGTCATCATCATCATCATCATCATCAGTGAGTTGCTACTACTAACTCTAATTTACAACTCAGTTGTGTTCTGCATATAACAAAATAATATATTCTCAATGTTTATATTGGAGTTACAATGAAGACTAATATAATAAATATTAATGCTGGAAACCTATCCCTAGTTCCAACCAAAAAATCTCTTTTCTCTCAATCCTACCCGCAGCCAGATTTGTGGCAAACAGGCACAGTATAATCTCAGGGGCCACTAAACCCCCTTCTTTTCTGTCTGATAGACTGATTAATTTTGTATTTCAGTGTTATAAATTATTCTATGATTTACAACTTACACATTATAGAAAATGAAAAACACTGTATACTATGAGCAGTTTTAGATTGCAGCTAAATAAAAAGCTCTTGGTTTCCAAACCCACAACTCTAGTGAACTCCCCTCCACTGAACATACATCCTATTACATTTGAACACAAACTTGTAAACAATAAGAGGAAATGTAACCAAATTTTCAAAAAACACTGTAGTTTCCCAAAAAGGGCATAAATGTAAACAAAGCATTTTTATGTACTCTGCTTGTCCTAGAAAACTAGCACTTTGGGCTATAAAATGCTTCGACATATCCCACACCTAAGAAAATACACTATAAATAAAGAAGGGATATATATTTATAAATACTTTAGTTTTTGTATTTAATACTAGCTGATCTGGCAAACTCGTACCACTTAACAATGAATGTTGTACACTATTAACTTTACAGGGTGAAAAAAAAGGTTTTTCCAGATCTGTGCTTATTTTAGAATATTGATGATTATTATATACATGAACCTAGCTGACCCGACAGACATTGTCCTGTATTACCTATTAATACTCAATTCAAACAAGAATTTAAAAAAATTAATATTTAAAAAATGTTTTGAAGTATGTTTATTGTAATCCCCAACAGTATTCCATTTATTTTAGATTACAATGTATTTTTCATCCTTTCAAAATAAGTGATTGAATGCTCAGTCAGAAAAGTTTGTGGTATTTTTTATATATGTTTTTTTTCTTTTAAATATTTACTTAGGGTATACAAATATAGGATTTATACATCATTTGAATTTCCGCATATAATAAAGAATCTTCATTTAAAGTTTCAAAACAATTGGTCAAGTAATTTTCGAGATTTTTGCTGACAAACAAACAAAAGCTCTCTCTTTATATAACAGTAAGAATGCAAACATTTTAAAGTATAAAATAAGACAACTTTTTTATGACATGAAAAAAGACATTTATTACTGTCAAAGGTATGTGGAGAGGTAGATCAACAAGATCAGTCAAATTTACCTGACATATTATATCAACAAAATGAGCTTATTTGCATCCAAATGCCAAATAACAACATATTGTGTCTTCTACAAGATACCTTTTTTATCAAAGTTATTCGTGTTAACTTGTTTGAAACAAACTTCATTAGAAATCAAAATTCTCGCTGTCTTGATTGATAATTTAAATACTACATAATTACTCCGATGCAAACACGGGAAATTTTTATACATAACAAGGAATACTTTTCTACCACAGTGCAAACTTATTTTGAACTCATTTCAAAACTCCGGCTGATTTCTTCTTAGAAAGGAATCCCTGTTCTAAAACTAGGAGAACCATTTTCTTCGCTTATAAATACTCATAATAAAAAACCCTTTTCTAAAATTAAATTTTTAAAGTGTACTTGAGACCGATAGAAAAATCCAGCTATTTATATAAATTTTGCAGCATATTTTTAAACATATCTAAATTTATTTTAATCAAATAAAGCTTTACTTTTTTCACCGAGTCTCAAAAAAATTTAATGTTTTTTTTAAATATCTTCTCTGAAGTCTTTTTAAAATATCTCTGAAGAAGCATGAGCAATAAGAGTTAGGTTGCAGTAATTTGACAAAGTATCATGTTTTTTTCTAATTTTGCTCATAAGAGTATTTTCTGCTAGCCTCTACCTACAGTTAAAGTATACTCACAAAGATATATTTTATATCACACCATCTATTACATCAATCGTCTGTTTTTTTTTTCAATTGTTTTATTGTCAAAGTGGTCAACCACGCTTCTAATCATTATTGTGATATTCTCATTAATTTTTTAATAAAGTTAAAATGTTCACCAAAAGAGTGGTTTTCTGCCTTATTTCTCTCGACAACAAAGAAATGGACACAGGGGCATATGTTTTTACAAACTACTATGCTGAGTAAAACTAACACTGCTACCTTACCTGCTTATTGCATATATTTTTCATATGTTTAGTTGCCAAGTGTCTGTATCCACACCTATCTTTTGTATTTTCTAATGCACACTCTGCAGATCCATGGCTAATACAGGTCCATTACTCAAATTTCAATATTCTTGAAGAATCATTCTTTTCTTTCTTGGGCCATCTCAAAGTTTACTTCTATTTTTTATTGTAATTAATAACATTTTTAATTCGAACAAATGTTATAGAAATAGTTGTTTTATTTTTTGAATAGTATTAACAAAAGTTATAATTATAACAAATAAAACTATAAAATATACACTCTTAAAATTGAGCTTATTTAGCTCTTTTTTAATCAACATGAAACCGAAACTATATAAAACCAGTTACAATGATTTAATTACACATATTTAAGCTTCATAAAACTAATATACATCCATATTATTGGTATGGTAGAAAACAGTAGGTAAACTAAATTTTGCTAATCTCTTCAAACAACTTCTGAAAATAAATTATTAAGCTCCTATTCTGAAACAATATTTTACAACATATTCTTCTGATACAACAAGGGAATAAAATCACAAAGAAATCCCTCCTCTCTTTATTTTATACCATTAATTATGATTTTGCTGTTACAAGAAAACTCTATAGGTTCTTACATATATTTTATATTCTAAAAGAAAAAACATTCTGGTAATTAAATAGGAAAATAACTTCCATGTTTACCCTAACATTTTATAACTGAATAGCTTTAGATTCAGCGGCATATAATTTTTAACTGTTGAAAGTTTCCTTTTGGAAGTAGCAGCCAAATATCTTCTTATGCCTTCAATTTAGTTTACAAAGACCAGACTTAATTTTGTCAAATTAAAATACAGAAAACCTTTTATTTCTTTATATATAATTTTATTTCACAAGAAATAGTTTAACTTATGAAATATGGAAATTACAAAGCTTACTTCTTAAGTTTTGCTTTACAACTATTTTTAACTTTGTTTAATGTTATTTCGTACCTTATCTTTTGAATGGCCTTGCCTAGCCAAAACGTCATACTTGATTTTTCCTTGAGCGTCCAGTTGAACAGCAATTGCATTTGAAGAGCTTTCTTTGCCCTCTTGTCCCATATTAAGAGGATACTGAGCAACAGATATTTCTGGAAATGCTCCGCCATCTCCAAAATCCTAAAAAGTGACAATTTTAAGCTAACATTTAAGCCATATTTAAAACGAAATGATACCTAACCAACTACATACCTAATTTAGGGCCTACTAAGTATTACTATAAAAAAACACAAAATATAAAACAAAACTTTAAAATAAGATGTTTTGAACAAAGAAAAGTGACTATACTATCATTTATAAGATGAAGGTAATTTATTTTAAATAAAAAACTGAAATATTTACATTCTCAAAATTCAATACAATGTCCCTCAAACATACAATCTATGTTTAGCTGTAGTAAGGTTATGTTTAGAAATAGATAATTTTAAACATATAGTGAAACATTAATTTATTTTAAATTTAAAAATTATAAATTTACAAATTTGATCAAATATACATGAATATTATTTTTCATCGTATTATTCATTTTTCTCATTTACATTACCCATTTGATAACATAATCTTTAAAATATAACTTTTTTTCATACTTACTTCTTGACTTCGAGGCACCCAGCCTCTTCTTTGCCCATAGGGTGGAGCTGTTGGAGCTGCAAGTACAAGAGATGATGAGGGCCGAGCTTTAATTCGTTCATCCTCTCTATCCCAAACTGGTTGCGATGGTGCAGGTAATATGCTGTAAAAATAATTTTAACTAAATTATATTAGGTAAATAAGTTAATTATTTGAGGATAATGGAATTTTATTTATAAAAATTCATTTCATGGTCATAGAAACAAATACAAATCAAACACACATAACAAAATCATTGATCTAACAAAAATGACTACATCACAAAACTACTTTACCTACAATACACTTTCTAAACCCAAAAAGATAGCCTACTTATCCACAAACCATAACTACACAAACATAACAGCTAACCTACAAATTCTTCACAAACAATACACAACCAAACAATAAGAGATATACAAACATTTCAAACTACACCCTATATACATACTCACCACCTAATTAAAATATAATGGAATAAAAACTCAAAATTAAAATAATCAGAAATTTCTTGGACAAAGCAATGTTTTATATCTAAGTATCCAATATGGTGTCATATTTTATTTGTAAATTTAAAGCACGTAAATAATAATTGTCAAGATAGCTTGAACTTTGTCTTCTAAAAAGCTTCATAGAATATATAAGTATGTCATAGAATATATGTATAGACACATATATTTATATTATTCTGTATGTATCATATTATTCAAGACAGATTTTTTTGGACAAATCAACCCGGCAGATGTTACCCACAATTTTTTCATAAATGTAAACAAACATGTATTTTAATGTTTTTGTTTTCTTAAATTGTAAATTTTGTTGGCACATTTATGATTTTTTTTTCTCCCTATTGTTTAGCATAGATTCAGCATAGATACCTTTATTATTGTAAAACAGAACACTACATCTAATATACTTATATTAGAATAAGGCTATAAAATATTCCTTTGAGATATATTTCAATTTTATAAAAATGTAATTGCCAATCTAGACATAAATTCACTGTCTTTGCATGAAACTATGCATTTGTGTTCAGTGCAATGATGCAAAAACATACCCTATACCAAAATTCCCTCTTTGCCACTTCACTTGTAAATAAGTTAAATTGTGTTTCTTAAAGTTCCTTTTTTTATTACCAAATTTAGCCTAACTTTATACATTGTGGCTATATTTTAATATATATTTATAATAAAAATTGAAAGTGTTGGACTAACGGTAGATTATTATTGTCCAAGACATACTTAAAACCTTGCAAACCTTACCCTGGACTTTTGTTGATACATAATTTTCTTTCAAAATTTGTGTAATTGTAAGAATTTGGGACCACCTGAGATTAAAATAGAAAATTGTTCAAAAACCCGTCCTTAGACAATATGTACAAGAATTTTTTTTATACAGAAAGTTATTTTTTATGGATTTTAAGTTGGGTACAAAATTCAGTGCAGAGTAATAAGTTGTGCAACGTCTGCGGAGTGATACAGTGACGTCACTCCATCTCTATTCATACCTTATGTGTAAAAGTACTAGACAAAAAAATTTCTGGTTGAATTTTTATGGTTTTTGCATACATCCATATGTAATAGAGTAATATCCCATACTTACACAATAGGTGGGCCCGAGCGTTAACCGTGTAAGTCGAATTCGCATGGGTTATAATTTTACATACAATCACATAGGAATCATGTTTAATAATAGGGACCAAAGACTAAATAAACTAATAATTTAAAAGAAAAATATGTATGTTTTTTTAAATACTAAATACAACAAAAAATTATATTATATACATACATATAGCAAAGAAGTAAGTAAAAAGAAGTTATTTTGACATAGAAGACTTCATAAAATCTAATAAATTCGTTTGAAGAATTGAAGATTTTTTCTTCTCACAAAGAATTTCCTCGTAACTCGCAGGTTTTTTTGTTTTGTGGCAGAAATACGCTTATCATTGTATTCTACATTTTCCAAAATTTGTAAACCTTGTTCAATTAAAATAAGCCTGTTTGTCAAGTTTCTAACCGACATTTCATCTTCTACGTCAACTGGTCCTAAAGAATCTGCGTTTTTAAGGTCTTGCTCTTGCTCAAGCATTTCTGAGCTCATCAATTAATTGTCAGCTCCTGGTTGTGTAAATCCAGCAGTTCTTGAACGTCATCATTATTCACTTCTAAATTTAGTTGTCTGGCAAAGCCGACAACTTCTTCAATTACATCAGCAATTTCAAAAGACTCTGGAACTGATTCCACTTGAGTTTTATTTGCGAAATAATAGACACACCTCTTTCCAAACGCCATTCAAAGATTTTTGTGAAATTTCATTCCAAGATCGCACAATTATTCTTAAAGCATTTAAAACCTTGAAATGTTTCCAAAAATCTTCAACAGAGATCTCTGGTTCTGTGTCATAGCTTCATGCAGATGCGCAAATGATCTTGAGCAATAAGCTTTAAATGTTTTGATGACTCTCTGATCCATTGGTTATAGCAAATTATTTGTGTTTGGTGGAAAAAACATCACTTTCTGATTGTGTCGAAATTACTGGAGGATGGCCAGGTGCATTGTCCATTAATAGGAATTACTTTTAAAGGAATTTGTTTAGACCGACAATAATGTTCGTTTTGAGGTATGAAATGATGACCAAACCAGTTCTCAAAAAAATAAGCTGTCACCCAAGCCAAATCAAGAGCAAGCTAGCTTAAGAAATATTTTTTAATGCCCTTCGATTTTCTGAGCCATAAACTATGACAGATTGCAAATTTTAATCAACAGCTCTATTTGCGCCAAATATCAATGTCAATCGGTCTTTGGCAGCCTTAAAACCTGAAAATATTTTCGCTTCTTGAGCTATAAAAGTTCTCCTAAGCATTTTCTTTCAGAACAGGCCAGTTTCTGTGTAACTCGGACAGCATTATTTAAAACCGCGGAACTTGGAAATCGCATATGACAGGTAGCATAAGTCAAGGTATTACTGTATTTATATATACCTATAAAGTCTCCAGTTAGGTTAGATTTGGTATCAAATATATACATTACTATATACCTATAAAGTGTCCGGTCAGGATAGATTTGGTTATAATTATATACAGGTATATTGTATATACTTGCATATACAGGTATATACTTGTATATTGGTTAAATGTATAAAAATACAACCAAATCTATCCTGACTTAATACTACATAGGTATATTTCAATATAAATATATAAAATTAACCTTCCCTGGCAATAACAAAAATAATAGTTATCAATATAGCTTCAGGACATGTTTTATTTAGTCAAAATATAGTCTTCATGGCAATTTAAAAAATTTTTTTTAATCACTTGTTTCAATATGGAGAGCAAGAATATCAACTTTTTTCTGCGGAAAGTTACTTTTTTCACATTTTAAATGTTATTTTATATTGTAGGCCTATAGCGTGAACCGGGTGCGCATTAGTTACAGCGCACTGCACTACGTCTAGATTTGGTTGTAATTTTATACATTACTATATTCCTATATTAAAATATACCTACAAAGTATCGCCAGGATAGGTTTGGTTGTAATTTTGGTAAAAATTTATACTTAGTGCCGATGCAGAAAATTGCAACCAAAACTATCCTGTCTGGATACTTCATAGATATACTTTAATATAGGTAGACTAATGTTAAATAAAATTATAAATAAATCTATCCTAACTGGATACTTCATAGGTATGTTTTAATGTAGGTATATAGTAATGTCGTACAAAATTATAACCAAATCTATCCTGACTGGATACTTCATATGTATATTTTAATGTTGTATAAAATTATATCCAAAAGTTAAATATTTAGCTTTTAAGTTTAACATTTGTTGATTCCATCTTCACATAAGCTACTAGTAATCACTAAACACTTTTAAATGTTTTAACCTTACCTATAGTAGCACTTACTTTGTTTGTTGACGACGGCCGTTTCGGGAGATGTGTCCCATTGTCAACTCAGACCGTAACTGATCTCAAGGTTTACGTAGGTTAGGGTTGGGAGTGGGATATTTTACAAAATATACAGGCACTTCAACCCAACACTTCAACTACACCCTACACACATACTCAATACACAATTACATTACAACTCACACACACTTTTTGACATCATAACTCCTAATACACAAAAAATATACCCACATCACCAAAATATCCCACCCCCACCTCAACACCCTAACCTACGTAAACCTTGAGATCAGTTACGGTCTGAGTTGACAATGGGACACATCTCCCGAAACGGCCGTCCTCAACAAACAAAGTAAGTGCTACTATAGGCAAGTTTAAAACATTTAAAAGTGTTTATTTTTAGTAAGTGCTACTATAGGCAAGTTTAAAACATTTAAAAATGTTTATTTTTAATAAGTGCTACTATAGGCAAGTTTAAAACATTTAAAAGTGTTTATTTTTAAGTTTAGTATTAAAATTAATTGACTTTGAAGTGGTCGCTGAGCTACTGCGTGGCCGGTTCACACAATACATGCCATTACAGACTAACATATAAAATTTGCAAAAAATTAACTTTTTGTAGAAAAAAGTTAATATTCATGTTCTAAAAAAAAAATTAAACAAGGTCAATAAGATTCGTTTACTCTATACATGCTATTAGAGACTAACATTTAAAATGTGAAAAAAGTAACTTTCTGTAATTTTTGCAGAAAAAAGTTGATATTTGTGTTCTACACATTAAAACGAGTAATTTTAAAAAAACAAACGCCATTAAGACTATATGTTTACCCATGTTTTTAATTCATAAAGTTTAGATTGCTAAAACACCAACTACAGTTGTGACGTCACTGTATCACTCTCCGGACGATGCACAACTTACTACTATGCACTGAATTTTTTACCCAACTTTAAATTGATAAAAATAACTTTCCTTGTAAAATTTTAAAAACTTCTTGTCCATATCTTCCTAGGACGTGTTTTTAAACAATTTTCTATTTTAATCTCAGATGGTCCCAAATTCTCACAATTACCAAAATTTGTAATTTTTGGAGTGAGAATGGAGGTTTTGTTAATTTTTCTGGATTTCTGATGACTTTCTGCATTGCTCAGTATATTTTTTTTAAAGTGTAGTTATAGAAAAACCTCAAGGTGTACAACAAAAAAATTGCAAAGTTTTACTATAAAGTGTTGTAAGTGAGGTTTAAACTTTAGTCAGCAACCAAATTTATTACGTTTGGATAACAGATAATAACCTAAAATACAATTCTCAATAACTGAGTTAACATTTCTGAAAAAAAATATTTCCTCTTTGAAAAAACATACATACACAACTAAGTTAGAAATGTCAGTAATAATTTACTTATTTTAGCTTTTTTGTAAACATGGTGTAATATATATTTTGTTTGGTAAATATAATTGTTTTGAAAAAATATTTACATAGGGCCAAAATCTTTATCATCCTAGGCCTATTACTTATCCGTTGTAGGGTTAAAAACTACAAAAATAATACTGTACTACTTTAAATATTAGGCACTATAACAAAATTTACCTATATATTACTTTACCTTGACAAAGACATTTACGATTTTCAAATAGAGACAAATATGAAAAAAAATCACAAATATGGTATTTCAACAACACATTACTTGTACATAGTAACTTGTAACTTTCTTCGTAACTATAATATGGATCCAAATTCCAAAGAGTAACAAGAAATTCAGTGGTGACAGATCCGGACAGAGTAGCCAACAGATATTACATTGAAACTAAAATATATATCATGTTTATTTGAACACACGAAATAAATGAATAAATGATAAAACGGTCGAGTATAGAGTAAAGTTTATTTAGTTAGTGCTAATTAAATAAACTTGACATTCCAGCGTTTTATTATTTATAAAATATATATCAAATTTCTTCACTACTTTTTACTCTTAACACATATCCGCAATTTATTAAAAACCGACGTTCAATTTTCAGCTCTCGTTTATTATGATATCATAGTACAAAAATAATTTACGTTTCAAATCATTCGCAGTAAACATGTAAGGAATATGTAAAATATTACTAAAATTGAAAAAAAAAACTTTTAATACTTGTTGTTAACAAATTTTGTAAAATTATTTATTCCCAAACTAGTACTTAAAGTGAACTAATGAAAAAAAACATACTTAAACGAAGCGCTTTCAAGCACTTTGTCACAATCATAAGTTTTAAGGTTTGTCACCACGAAGAGTGTTTGATATATGCTGTTTCAAATGCAGGTGCTTTAAATGTAGTCAAAGTATGAGTGTGATTTGTATTTGGATTTTTCATTTTATGAATATTCTTAAATATAAAGTACCCATTTTAAAAAAACTTGATGTGCATCAAGTAAACTATATCAAGTTTCATATGTGTGTGTGTGTGTGTGTGTGTGTTATTCAAGTACATTCAGTATATAGTACATTGATTAAAGATTTTTGATTTCCTTTCGACTTCAACAATACACTGATTTATATTTGTTGATTCCATCTTCACATGAGCTACTAGTTTTCACTAAAAACACTTCTAAATATTTTACGACTTGCCTATAGTAGCACTTACTTATATTTGTAACAACAAATATGAGTAAGTCTTACTATAGGCGAGTTAAAAAAATATTTACAAGTGTTTTTAGTGTATACACTGATATAGTTCGTAACCCGTCTGCTGAGTAGCAATGGTTTTTTGCCAAGTAATATCAGTAAGTGTATTATAATTCCATTATTTTTATGTAAAACTTAATGACCACACTATGCGATCAAAATTGTCTTCTTCAGTAAATTTTTCATAAATTACTGAAACTGATGTCTTCAGTTTCTTCAAGTCGTCTTAATTTAGTGCATATAATAAGAAATAAATTGCTTAAAATTTGTATTACGTTTTGTAAATCTTATTAATATATCCAATTGTACTTTCAAGTAGGAATATTCCCCAAGTTAAAAAAAAACGCATAAAGTCATATGTAAGAATTTGGTCGAAAATCAACACAAACTTGAGAAAATCTTAAAATCAGATGACAACATTAAACACCTGATCTTGTTATTTGACGTTTGGGAAAAGGTTTCTAGTGATACGTTGATACATTGAATATGAGTAGTTGATGTTAATTGTTTATGCATGAGACGAGGTATTGATATGATTTATTATTGTTTATAAATACGTTATATTATGTAATTTTATAATTTTGTAATCACATTACGTTAAACACTATATATTAGTATAAAACTCATATTTCATTTTGTTCATACATTAATGTCGTTCATATCTCTTACGCGTTACAGTTATTGCATAAAAGATTACATTCCTGGTGATGTCCTCAGGAATACGTAAAAGTAATAAACCTTGGTGTGCTACCACAGAATTTGAAAATTTTGTCAATTCGACACAGTATAATACATACTACAGTATTTACATATGTTATTCAAAATACATTTAAACAGAAGAAAGTAATTATAACCTCAATCAATAATTACATAAAACTGTAGGTTTCTTTATAAAAAATGAGGATTATATTTTACTACATCAAGCTGAACAAGTTTGTTTAAAAACTGCGGTAAAGCTTTTTTGAGCTTGTTAAAACATTGATCAACTCAAAAATCATCCCATCTAAATAATGGTCTTTTACTTGGTAAATTTTTCAAAAGCACTATTATTGCATTATTTTTCAAAAATCTTACAAAAGATTAACGACTCCTAGAAAGCACTTGATAAAACATATCAACGTATATTATAATATTTTATATACAATTGTACTATTTTATGAGAAATAGTATTTATAAGTGTATCAAATGCATGTCAACATTTTTAGGTAAGCATAAATAATTATTAATCACTTAAACAATAGTTTATGACTATCCGAACTTTGAATTTAATAAATTTGTTAAAACTTACTGAGACAGAACGTTTTCGATCGCTATGTGCAGATCTTCATTAGTGTCTTCTGCTTGGACATGTTGGGTCAATCGGTGACGGTTTTAAAGGTAGGTTTTCGATAGTATCAAAGAGTATGTGTGATTTGTATTGTGGTTGTTTGTTTAATATGTTTGTACTTTGTGTTTTTGTGTGTCTGTAAATTAAATATTGTTCTAGTGTGTTGAGATCTGGTCCTTTTTTGTTGATGTGTAGGATTTCTAGGTTATGGTAAATGTCTGTGTATTTGTGTCCTGTATCTTTTATGTGGTTGTAAAATGTTGAGTTGGTGTTCTGTTTGTGTTCCTCGATTCTTTGTTTAAAGCTGCGACCTATTTGTCCAATGTAGAATTTGTTATATTCGTCGCAGTTCAGTTCGTATACGCCTGGTGCTTGTAGTTTATCCTTGTCATTGGTGCTGTGTTGTATTTTGTATTGTAACTTGTTATTAGTTTTGTATGCTATTTTGTATCCTATTTTTGAAATCTGTGGGCTATTTTGTTTGTTGTTTTGTTTATGAATGGTATATATAAATAATTGACAAAATATATGACTATATTTTGCTTTATATTTTTAGTTAAAATTAAGCCTTCCCCTGACTAAATTTGTATTAAGTTAAAATTGGACAGTTTTAAATCTGTAATATAATCCATTGGAAAGAACAATGCAAAATTCTTAAAAGATATTTTCTAAACACTTGTAAATATTTAACATAAACATTTACAAGTGTTTAGCGAAAACTAGTAGCTTACATGAAAATGGAATCAACAAATATAGTTATTTTCTATAAGATAGTTTATTTCTAAAATATAATTTTTTGTTGAGGTTTGGTACACTAGTAAATTGTATATTAATTTAATTTAATTAAATTGTGCACTGACTTATCCTTAAATTGATTAAGATTTGACATTTTATTGCCTTTAACTTGTGAACTAATGTCCCTTGAATTTTGATGTTTGCCTTACTATATTTACCATACCCACCAAATTTGTCTTTATTATTTAAAAAAAAAAAATGGTTTTGCTTATATAAAAATTAGACATTGCTGCATTCTGTACATAATAATACTTTACTTTCAACTTCCCCAATCGGATAAATATATCCAGACAAAAATTAATCTTAATTAATTAATGTAATAGTTTGATACTTATAGCATTTTTTTCTCAAATAATTACTCTATGGTATGAACCTGGTGATAGTGAAAGATGTTTAAGGTTTAGGACATGACACTCTTATTATTTAGACCACTGATCGTTAGAATTTACAACTTCTTTGTTCGTTTCATTCTGTTGCTGTGAGTTACGGTTGGTTCACTGGACTTTCCCTCTCAGCCAGTCGGACCTACTTTGTGTCTTCCATTCTCATATGGCCGGGTGCATATTTACATGGTTATTGTGATTCTTATTTAGATTCTTTGGTAGTTACTATTATTACAGTAGCTACTTTCTTCTTATTAAGAAAGTATGTTAGATATTCTACCATACCTACTCCCTCATTGCCATATTTATATTTTTCTAACTCGAGTTCATCAAATACAGCACCCTGATTATCTTGTTCCAATTAGTTTTCTTTGAAACCCCTAAAAAATGCCGGAATTTTGGACCCTGTAATCAACTTATTCCTTAAATTCATTGCAATCCATCCTATCTACAGACCTTCATAAAATTTATTATGTCTTACTATATAGTTCACACAACATCTCCATTGGTATTTTCTTGTTCCCATAGATCACTAAATTGTTGTCTATAGATATCTCATTCTTCCACTTTTTTCTGATTTTAACAGATTTGATCTGCTTTTTATTTATTCTTATGGTACACGCTAGTTTTGAGTTATACTCACTTTCAAATTCCGCTATTCACCTTTTTACTGTTCCGTACCAAGCAATTATTTGCTACATTTGTACTTTTTGTAATCTCCAGTTATAATCTTTAATATCTACAAGTCTACATAAACAGTATATAAAACAATATATCTTTTAAAACTTCTCAGAATTACTTCACATACAACTACAATTACTACACTCAAAACAAAAGCCTACCAATGGGATCCCCATTTCAACCATATTATCAGAAATATTTATACACAATTTCGAACAGAAATACATCATAAACTACAAGAATACGTCCACAAAATATCTATTGGTACAGATACATAGATGACATACTAATCCTATACAAAGGCAACATAAGACAGATAAAAACCTACCACAAATACATAAACATAAAACTACACAGTAATACAAACTTCACACTGAGAAGAAAATCAACTTATTAAATCTCATAATAAAACAAAACAACAAACACACATTCAGAATACACAGAAAGCCCACCATCACTAACAAAGTTATACACAATACTTCCAATTACCCCATACAGTACAAACATGCTGTCTTCCACTCCAAGATATACAGACTAATCAACATACCCATGAACAATGAAGACAAAATAAACAAACTCAACACAATAAAATACATAACCCATAGAAACAGATACAAATACAACCTGACAGACAAAATAATGCACAAAAAACCAACACACACATAACACAAGAAAAAAAACAACAAATATAAAAATACATAACATTAACATACCACGACAACACATCAGAAAAAATAGCTTCCTCGTTCTGCAAACTTAAAACATTCAACACTTAAAAACACCTACACAGTACAAAAACACACCAGAACAAACATAGCAGGACAGGAGTATACAAGATCACATGCAACGACTGCCCCAGCTTTTATATAGGTCAAACAGGGAGAAATTTTACCACACGATACAAGGGATACACATACAGAACACACTACACATATACACCAATATAGACACTAACCAAAAAAATCCTTCATTACATCAAAAAAAGGAACAAACTAAACATAACAGAAAACTATGAGATATACGAACACCACAAAAACCAACCACAACACATTCCAAAAACGAAAAAACACATTCACAATCAATTGCTTTATTTGAACATATAAATAACAAGTACTCTATGAACAATATAATCTATAATACACCACAGCCTCACATGAATAAAACACACAAGTAGTGTTTTTTTTTTTTGTGATACTAAAAGTAGTGTTACCTTTTAAACTATACATTTGTGCATCTAGGTATGCCAATTAGATATCTATACCTCTTTACACATCTGCGACTCATTTCAGTTTTTCTCTCAAACAATTTTAATTTAACTGGATATAAAAAAATAATTAGGTTTTGAAAACCAGTTAAATGAAAAATATTATAATTTGGATTTATGAAGTTTTAATTAATACTTGAAGTTTCTTCAAGTAGCAGTTATTTCTTGTTGTTTCAGTAGTCCTATGTTCAACTTTTTTAGTTCTTTCATGATCCAATACGGTATTCACAAAAGTGTGATATTTTAAAATTTAAAAAATTTATGAAATATTAATTGATAAACATTGTTATATTCAAATTGCTACAATGCCTCAGTTTGTAACCTTCATTACGATTTAAAATGCAAACCCTAACTTAGTAATTCATTATTTATTAATGTCTGAAAAAAATTATCGTTTAAAAAATTTCCTTTAGTCTTAAGAAACCATACATATAGTTTACAAATAATTTTTACTTTACTTACTTTACTTTAGCCGATGCGCACACTTGGCTTTTGAACCATTCGGTGTCAAGCTTCCCAGTAACAACCGATTCTGGACAGCTCCGGGCAGGTTGAAATCTGGTTCCCATTCATGACACCATCGAGACACAGCGGCCACTTGGATTCTGCTAAGCCAAAACGATAGAGGTGGGCCTGGAGATAGTCGTGTCCTATCAGGAGATGAAAGTCAAGCGGAGCAGTTACCTTATTGTTTGTGGGCACCAGAGGACTGCGACTGCTAAGTGATGCCCACTGTTTTCCTCTGCTGGCTTCCTTGTGCCCTTTTTCGTGGAGCGTTTCAGGGTTGTATTGATAAGGTGTTTGGTAGAGGTGAGGTTGTTGCATCTCGCTCCATTTTTTGGTAGGTTGTCTGCTCTTTTGTTGCCTTTAATGCCAACGTGATTTGGGATCCACTGAAGGCTAATTGACCAGTCATTTTGCAGAAGATGTTAGATTACTTCTCGGCAGTGGAATATGTTAGAACAGTCTGTTGAATAGTTGTTGGCTATTGCAATTATGATGCCTTGGGAGTCTTTAAAGAAAACAGCTCGTTGGTGGTTCATTGCTGGGTGAAAAACTACCCGGGTGAAACTAGCTGGGTGAAAAACTCATTGTAAGGCGCGAAAAACTAACCTATAAGTTTTGGGAACACTCAAGAAGAGTAAATTACCGATAGAATCATGAACTGGCTAATCGATCGTAATATTTTACACTTCTACCAAACAGCATTTAGAGCCGGGCACAGTACAGTAGACCAACTTTTTTACATGGTTCAGTCTATCATCGATGGACTCCAAGAAAAACCCCACAAAAAGACTACCGCTGTCTTCCTTGACCTCTCTGCAGCGTTTGACAGAGTCTGGAGGCAAAAACTCATTGTTATTTTACACAGTGCTGGCATCAATGGCAACTCATTGCTCTGGATAAACGATTTTCTCAGACATAGAAAATTTGTTGTGAGAGTAAATGGAAAGTATTCCAAGACGCACAGATCGTGGGCGGGAGTCCCACAGGGATCGGTCCTCAGCCCTCTGCTCTTCCTCATGTATATGAACACCATCCATGAACACATATGCAATGAGGCTAAAATTGCCTGCTATGCAGACGACATCGCTATCTGGCATACACACTCTGATATCTCAGTCTCTGAACAAGCCTTAAATACCAACTTGCTTGGCATCGAAACCTGGGCTAAAGACCTTAAGATCCTTATTAACCCTGATAAATCTAAATCTTGTGTTTTCTCAACAGACAGAAGGAACAGACAGACTCACCATCCTAACATTAGGCTCCACAATACTACCGTCAAACAAGTCACGCACCCCAGATACCTTGGTCTCACACTCGATGAGGAACTGAGATTTACTAAGCACACTGAAACAGTTTCAAAGAGAGCTCTGAAAAAACTCAGCATCCTGAGCAGACTTTGTGGTTCAAACTGGGGTTCCAAACCAAAGACACTCCTAAATACTTACACAACACTCATCAGACCAATCCTTGAATATGCAGCACCAATCTGGGCTCCAGCATCTTCATCCTCGAAAGTCGACTCCGTCCAGTACAGAGCCTCCAAAGCCATCATTGGAGCCGTCTCATCTACAAATAATTTGAAAGCTGAAACTGAATGTGGCCTAACCCCATTGGAAAATCGGAGAAAATTCGCTACAGTGAAATTTACAAACAAAATCAGGAGCAATCACGAACAACATATCTCAAAAGTCACCTTTCGGAACTGGTCGGAAAAAACCAGGCTAAAGAGATCTTCTACTCTCCAGTACGACAAAAACATCAGACAGGACATCAACCTACAGCACACGAGCCTTGACATCTTTCAAGAACCCAGGTTCCCGGTCAAACCACCCTCCTTTGTGAATATAAACTTGAATCTCCTCGAACCCTGCTCCAAAAAAGAGCCTCAAGAAACAATCAAGAGGAAAGGAATGGAAACTATTGCAAGATTTTAAAACCACACTTGGTCGCTGCTTACACCGACGGCTCTTCGAATTCTGACTGCGATAGAGGTGGATCCGGAATCTTTATAACCTACCCTGATGGCTCAACTTCCAGACACAAAATTGCAGCAGGCAAAATCGCCTCCAACTTCACAAGCGAACTCATCGCAATCAAAGAAGCTCTGAGTAATTACCTCACTTGGACAACACTCAACCCCTCTGATGGCATAGTAATCTTCACGGACTGCAGATCTGCTCTTCAGGCTCTCCAAAAAGGAAATACAAACCTCGCCCAAAAGATCAATACCCTTCTGTCCTTAATTGAGGAAAACAAGAAGCTTTGTATGCTTCAATGGATCCCGGGACACGTCGACATCAAAGGGAACGAAGAGGCCGATTCTCTGGCCAAGGAAGCGAGGACCATCGAACCAGCCCCCGTGATTACAACATCTTTCGACGTAAATGTTGTTGCAAAACAGAAGCTCTGCCATAACAACCGAAGAAAATCATCACTTCCTGAGCTTAACTTCGACAGGGAAATAACAAAAACAATTGCCAGACTGAGGACAATGCACCTCAAAGACATGAAAATCTTGCCTGATGGATCAAGAACATACACTGAATGTAGGCACTGCCCAGGGATACAGCTTGATCCCGATCATCTCTTCAACTGCCCGTCCATCATTGCAGCACTATTTAAGATTGACTTAAACTGTTCTAGGGAGACTCTTTATACGGATAAAGCTGCAGAGGTGGCCAGTGCAGTGCTTCACGCCTTTGGAACCGTGTAACTGTGCTCTCTCTACCTTTCTCTGAAATTGTTTTTATTGCACTTGTCACACGACAACAACAACAACAAATTACCGATATTATACTATTTATAGAAAAGCTGCACAGAGACAAATAATCCAAATATACTTGGGTCAATAATAATAACTTATTATTCGTGCTTGCTGTGCACACTTTATACCTGAAATTGAAGCCTAAGAATGGAGTATATAGTTTAAATGAAGATAAAATGTGATTCTAAAAACATTACCGGCTATTCTATAAAATTAAGTGTGTGTCAAATATAAGGAAGTCTTGAATTTTGTAGTCCATTACGTTCTGTGAATCTTATTAATCACTTAAACAATAGTTTATGACTATCCGAACTTTAAATATAGTAAATTTGTTAAAACTTACTGAGTCAGAACGTTTTCGATCTGCTGTATATGCTGTATATAAATATTTTTTGTTACAGATCTTTTGTGGATTCATAACTCTGGGTAATTGACACTTTTAAAAATGAGAGGGGATACTAATGTTTGGCAGGCATTGGAAAATGACTGTAAGTTTTTTTTTAATTATAAAAATAAATGTTTAAATCAATCAGCTACTTTTAAATATATATTAATTTTTCAAACTTCATTTCCTTTGATTTCAGCTTTTCTTTGTCAATTTATCAAGCAACCAGGCAAATTAACACAGGATAATGGGAAGGAAGCGTTATCAAATACATTAGCTGTATCTGATCAGCTATCCAAGTTGGCACATGGTTTGTTAATATCTGTTTTATTGTAAAGATATTATTATTTCAGTATAAATACACACACACAGACACACTCATACACTTTAATAAATACTACATGTATACTTACCTACTGTTGCCCATACTCTTTGTGTAAATTTGGATTGCCGTTTTGGGAGATCTTTCCAGTGTAAACTTAGGCCATAACTCTTGGTTATTTAAGGATATAGTAGGCATAGATGTGATTTTGAGAGAGGTTCACACATAATGAAGCCAGAAATTATAATTCAGAGTTTTGGTCTGAGTTGATAATGGGACACATTTCCTAAAACAACCGTCCTTAACAGTCAAAGAAGTAAATGCTACTATAGGCAATTGTAACATAATAATATATGTATAAATGTTTTTAGTTTAAAACTAGTAGCTCAAGTGAAGATGGAATCAAATAGTTCTATTTATTTGTTTTTTATAGGAATTAATTTGTTGGAAAAAGAAATTCACGGCCAGGTTTTGGACAACCATGAACATTTAGTGTCACAAGCAACATGGGTAGACAGATTGGAATCTATTCTTGGGGATATGCAATCTCATGTACAGGTAGCTTTACAATTTTTTCCATTTTATTACACATTTGTCATTTGATTGATTATTAAACTTGATAACCTAAGAAAAACTAAACTATTTTTTTTTTGTCATCTTCATTTTTCTATTTACTTTAAGTGTAAGAAACTATCAGCCAAAAAAATCAAATTAGAGACAAATTATAATATAAATTACCTTATAAATCAAGTTTTGTTTTCACTTGAAAGGTCTTATACTTTTTCAATGCTTGAAGAAGGTTTGGAGGTACACTTTCTAAAAGGAATGCTGGTTTTTTAGTAGTATGCTCTTTTCAAGGCTTAACAGTATTTCACTTAAAGACTATCATAGTTCACATGCAACAGGATGATTTTTCTGAAAACATTTGACTACTTATTCATGAGAGTGTCATGAAATTTTTCATGTTGTATAAAATTGTCAGCATAAACTATGGAAGCTGCTAATATAACAGAAAATTTAGGCATCTATCATATTACTGCAAAACTTGCCCCTTGATTTTTGTCAATGAGTTAGAAACAGTTTTCTATTAATGTGTATAGTGAACTCAGTAGAACATCTGAAAATGACCCTAACTTCATATTCAGAGTCATAACTGGCAGTGGAAGTTAGTTTTACAGCTGCGATCTAGAAATGTAACAGCAGTTGTCAGGTAGAATAATTTACAATCATTGCAAGTATTATTTTGTTTATTTAACCCTCCGTCTGGCATGAGTGATCTAACAGGCTTGGGAATCATGTTATAAGATATTCCCTCTTACACTTACGCACTACTAGCTTCCTAATTTTTAATGGTGATCGTAACATGCATGGTCAGTGTGTCGCCTACACTTAGACAGAACACATGTACGCTAATTTGGTTATTAGGAACACCACACCCGAACTAGTTTGTTTTTTTGAAGGGATAGTGTCAATATGTTCATCTTTTTTCCCTAAACCATTAAAGTTGTTTATTTTAATCATTTATAATACATTACTTAATGCAGGTTTACCTACAGAGAGCATCACAACATAAGGCACTAGCCATAGGTAATCTTCTTTGCATGTTCAATGTGCCTAGTACAAATTTTTAAATAATTTACCTTAGAAATGAATTATAACCAATGCATAGAAGAAGATTCCTGAAAAAGTGAGAAGAGATAAAACGAAGAAGTTAGAAAGCTGGCATGTCCGGCTTTCATACTAGCATTCAAATTCTATTAAAAGTATTTTCCTTGTGGATAATCTGGTCTCACAGAGTCTTGATAGATTGGGAACCAAATTCCTGCGTGCTTGCAACTTACTGAAGAAGAATATTGTATCCTTAACCATTGCAATTGTGTTTCTTATTTCTGGTAGTTTCCTAGCACCACAGTCCACAACATTTAGTTTGTAGCTTGAGCAATAGAAAAATTAAGATATAATGTACTTTTTCTTCAGAACGACCTGACAAATTTTTTTTCCAGCCATCCTAGAACACATGACAAATCCAACACAATGCTCTGCTGAAATATACGGATTAACTAAAAGACCGAATTGCGCTAGCGATTTTAGGTGCATCTTGAGATATCAGCTGAATATAACATACAAACTCCTCTCTGTTTTTTTGTTGACTAAATCATAAAAGCGCAATTCAAATCTGTAAATTGTTGAGTCTATGAATAAAAACTAAAATCTGAGTAGTGACCCCCTCCCTACCTAACAAAAGAAGAAAGTACAATACATGCAGTTTAAAAACAGGTAGAAGTTTGTCCAATTATGCATGTAAAAAATGCAATTATAGGGTGTGTTTGTCCCACACAAATATAGTCTATGAACACTGTTTTTCAGTATGTCAATGCTTATCTCCAAATGAACATGAAACCCCGTGATTCTGAGTGAAACTGATTTTAATTGGGTCTAAGAGTCTTATTAGGCAAATTTTTTACTCAATTTTATTCTGTTTTAATACTTATGTACAATAAATAAAACACTATTTTTATGAATTTTAATGTGTTAGTATTTTTAGTTTGAGTTCTATTATAACTATTAAATAATTTTTTAAGAAATATCCACATAATTTTTTTAATATCAATACGAAACTTAAGGAATCACTTTTACATTAGTTTATGACTATCCGAACTGTGTGTCTGATGAAGATGCCACGGAGTGATAGAAAACGTTCTGTACAGTTTTACAAATTGACAGAATTTAAAGTTCTGATGGTTATAAGCTAATGTAAAAGTGATTAATTATTTATTTATAAAGATTGTGTTGTGCAAAACTACAAAGAAGAACCATCAGTAACCAGAAACTTTCTATGAATTGGAGTTTTATTCTCAATGTGGTGTTTAATAAGTTTTTTTTTCAAGCAAAATTGAAGAATATTAAGGTTTATCAAAAATGGCACAGAACCATCAAATAACTACTTAATACTAGGAAACTTTGCTACAAGAAAACTGCTTATCAGTTGCTCTGTACAGTTACTAAACTGACTTTAACTGTAGGTTTAATCGGAATTGCAAAATTCTGTGTTTTTGGAGTGCATTGTGAATATTCTATAAGATATGTGGATCTGGTTACGGTGAGGAAAGATTTTGCTCCTTAATATCGTTAAAGATTGACAAGCAGTTAAACATGTTCTTGATGAATTTCTTCAATCAGGACTGGATTGAAATTAAAGTTTCAAACAAGTTTTCTTCAAACCCTAGGAGAGTGATATTCGTATAAGACATATAATTAGAATAAAAATTAATTTTATTTCCAAGCAAATCATTGGAATGACTAATAAAGCACTGTTATGATTATTATTATTATTACTAAAACTCGGAAGGACCTAATCGGTGTAGAGCACTTAGCTGCAGCCTTTGTACTCTCTTCCCATCCCTACCACAGGACTAGCTTAGTGGATACCTACATCTTTGCAGAAATCAAGTACCCACCTGATGCTAAATCTTCTGATATCCTCTGGTGTACATACCTGCCAGCCAAACCACTTTCTCCTTGCAGCTCCCAAAGCAGGACACTCACAGAGTACGTGGATTGGGCTTTCCTCTTGGTCCTCGTCGCATCTCTTGCACACAGGGGACCTAGATTTTCCAATTTTTTATTGGAACCCCTCAGATTCCCATGGCCTGTAACCAGCTCTACAGTAGCTCTGAGTTGATGTCTACTTAAGGAGAGCAGTTCTTTGCCTCACAAATCTCCTGAGTAATCCCACAGTACCTTGGATTTGTTACACCCCAAGGTTACATTCCATTCTTCCCTGCACAACCTGTCTATATGTGCTGTGATCCTCTTGCGCCCTTCCTGAGGCGGCATGCCCACTGCCCCACTGCCCTCAGCAACGGTCCTTGAGTTATACACCCTTGTTTTGCTAAGGCGTCAGCTCTCTCATTCCCTATCCAGCCAGAATATCCTGGAATCCAGGTTAGGTTGAGTGAATTATACTTACTCAGCTTTGCTAGAGAAGCTATAGTTTCAGCCACCAGCCTAGAGCTGGTGCTAGCCTTACCTAGAGCCTTCAGAGCTGCCTGACTGCCCGAGCAAATCCAGATGGTCTTGCCCCTCGTGCCAGACCCTATTATTTCCTCAGCACATAGTTTGATCGTGAGCACCTCCCCCTGGAAGACAGAGTTGTAGTTCTCCAGGCGATGACAAAATCTGTCTTGGTGTCTCGGTCCACTAAAACCTGCTCCCACTCCTTCCTTCATCTTGGACCCATCGGTGAACCAGATTTCACCATGTCTGGGTCTATACTCCGCCCATGCCTCTCTTGCAGGAATATGGATTTTGTAGTTTCCTTTTTCCGTTTTAAGAGACAGTATCTTATCCTGAGGTTCTATCCAGAGCTCCTTCAGTGAATCCCCAAATAGCTGTTTATGACGTTTGCTACTTGTCTTCCACTGCCCAGTACAACTTAGCCGGTATGCAGTTTTCATTGCCTCCATCCTAATTTGAAGACTCAAGGATGGAAAACCCAACATAACCCTCATGGCCGCACATGGTGTGCTTCTCCTTGTAGCTGTTATGCCTCTAAGGAAGAGCCCCTGCGCGCGGTCCAGCATTCTTTCACTTGTTTCTTTCTGTGCCCTGTCTCACCAGATGATTGAGGCAAAGACCAACCTCGGCACCACAATGGCGGAATAAATCCAGTTCATCTGACGTGGACCCAAACCCCATCTCGTGCCTATTGCTCCTCTGCATTGCCAGAACGTAGCTATGGCTTTTTTGCACTTATCCTCCAAGTGCTCATGCCAGAGTAGCTTCCTATCCAGAATAACTTCCAGATATTTAGCGCTCTCAACGTAGCTTATTTTGGTATTACCAACTTCCATCATCTCCAGTGATTTAGTTTTATATCGCCTAGTGAAGATGAGTGCCACAGATTTCTCTCCTTGAATGCATAGTGCATTCTCCCTGCACCATGCTTCTGTTACCTTGAGTGCCTCTTGAAGCAGGTCTTTGAGGACCTCTTCAAATGGTCCCCTAACAAGGATAGCTATACCACCTTGACACCCATTCCACTGAGCGTCCTTAGTAGGCCGCCCACGACAAGGCTCCACAGCAAAGGGGATAACACTCCACCCTGTGAGCAGCCCTCCGAGACCACTCCATCTATCGTCCAGGATGTAGTACTTATCGGATAAGTTAAGCACTGTTATGATCTTTATATATAAAAATATCAAGTTGGTTTGTGTACGCTTCAAAAACTTAAAACATTCTGCACTGATTGAGTTGAAATTTTGGTATGACATACAACCCGCTTCAAAGATCGTTATATCTGTTTTTTTTTTTTGTCTCAGTAACATAACAACAACCACAAGACCACGGCTTTTTCAATGGTCAGCTATGAACCAGCAATTGCCATGTACCAGAAGTGAGAGGATCACTAGCTCTACTGGTTAACAACAACCATAGTCACATGTGAAACATTACCTGTTTCCAATTGCATTGTTTATTATCAAAAACAAATGCATCCACTTAATCTGAATTCAATATTCACCTTAATCGAGGTACTTTTTGTGATCATGTCCTGGTTGACCTGCACTGTTCGCCAAATCATAAGTAGATCTTATTTGGAATCCAACCTTCCACCTGAACTGTGATTGCTTCATTTGATGAGGATTTGGGCCATAAGCAGAGTTACAACACTGGTGATCTCCACTCATATGTTCTATCATGCATTCCCAAATTAAATCATGAACGTAACTGGATTTATGATCGCATAATGCAAATAATAAATGACGAGTTGGTAGAAGGGACTTCTTGAATACACAAAAAAAAAAAAACTGGGAAAGCATTGCTTATCCCATTGATTCTTGCAATGGTTTTGAAGTATTGCGAAATTAAACTTCTGTGAAAAGCGTGCTCTATTTTTTTCCTCATTTCTCATCCGTAACCACAATGTGCCACAACGAAGCGTGGCAGTTGTAGCTAGTTATATAAATTTTTTATTAAAATTGTAGTTTAATTCCCCATCCCCCTGCTAAAATGTTACAATATGAATGACTATGGCTGTTCCCCCCATGGAGATTGGAGATCTCCCATGGGATATTGATGGTGACAACGATGGCGGAACTGTGCCCATGTAGTTTATCAAATGTAATAGTGTAAATATGTTTTAGTAAGTATTTGAGTTTTTTACAATTGTAAAGTGAACAGGGTTGTGTGAGTATAACAGGGAGTCTACAATCAACTGCTAAGAATCAAACCATAAATAATATTTTATTTTCAAATTAATTTATTTTACATGTTTATTATTTTCAATATTTCTATTCATAATTGTTTGTTTATTAATTAGGATTACAAATAATCAATATATCCTTTAATTATTAATAAGTATTAATTACTTATTTGAATTATTACTTATAATAACTTTTAATACTTCATCAATGTTACTATAACTATAATAAAAAGTGTTTCTAAAAAAAGTAATTAAGAGTATTTTAATTTAAATATATTTTTTAAATATAATAAATATAAATTGGAGTATATGCAACTGGTTTTTTAGTACTATAATAGTAAAAATATGTGTATAAACTTCTTAATGGTAGTTTACTTTATATACTATTTCTAATTTCATAGAGGCTGGTTTCTTCTGTTGAGAGACTAAGAGTGAAAATAGTTGATCCATTTAACAAACTACAAACACAGACTGTTATGTTGTCACGTCTACATGCAACATCAGACTTGTTACGTAGAACTGCACGTATACAACAGTTAACCAAGCGTCTTCCTAACACAGAACTTCTTAGAGCTGCAACATTGCTTAGTGAATTAGGTAAGAAAAACTATAGTTTTGTGAAGGGAATAAATTTTTAAAAAAATTCACATTAAATTCTAGAATGATAATTAATGGCAATTTTAAATTATTGTGATGAAAATACATTATATAATTAATATGCAATATTTTTAAAGAAAAATAACAAAACATGAAATGTCTGTTACTCTAAGGACTCAATATAGAAAAAAGTAATCAAGTAGAAAAAATCAATTTAAAATAGTACTTATTGATTTAGTCATAAATCATAAAAAATCCACAACTATCTTTTGTTTACCTTGTAAACCATCCTAACCTAACCATTATTTCCCTTATTTATTCTAGGTATAGATGGAAGATTACAAAAATATACAATTTAAAAATGAAAATGAAAGAAATAAAACAAAAATTAAACATTTTCTGATTTGCTTTAAGCAAATAAGTTGAAGATTGAGGATTATAATGACTTAAATAAAAACCACAACTGAAATGGAATCTACTATAATATATAACTTTTAGAAAAGTAATGTCTTTAGCCAGTGAACTTATTATAGTACAAAGTAAGTAATTTATTAAAGTACAATGGGATCTGGGAAAATTCACACTAGGATATTACGAATAAAACACAATTCCTGTTGAAGTTCTTATTACAATCACATATAAAATAAATTTTCTAATATCTTCTATTATGATTACGCGAATTATCTTTAAAGAAAGAAAAAACGAAGTTGTATTAGGTTGAATAATACACCCTTAGAATACTTGAGTTCAGTGTACACTACAGTGAAAGAAAATACTTGATCATACGCATCCCTTTCATAATCTAACTAGAACTCATTTATATACTACAAAAGGAAGGGAAAATACATCATTTATATACTGATGTGAAAATCAGGTCTACTGCAGGGCAGAAATAGTATCATCTACTTTTTGTTCTTTTTCGTATCTGTTTATTTCCATTCGGTAATGCCTGTCTCTATTCACATTTTTTAAATCTATGAACTATGGTTACCAGTCTCTTCTACTGCTTTTTCACAAGGAGTTTTATGTTCATTAACACATTCAGCACGGCAGCGATATTGGTGATCTCATCAAACTACTGTATGTTTTTTTGTTAACTTCCACCTCTGACGGCAGTGGAATGCTATGCGGGTTGCATAGTTTGTTGTAGCATCTAATTATCGTGCCCGTTGTTTTCATTTCAATAATTTTATTTCTAACGTATACAGGTTTATTGATGACATCAAAACGTTAAAATATTGTTTTATTTATCGGGTCACAATTAAAAAAAAAGAAATACAAATGATAAAATACTGTATGACAAATGATAAAACAAACAGAAAAAAAGATAATTTACATAAAAATCTAAAGTACCTACTACTAAAATATACTACATACTAAAATTAACACTCAATTTTTAACTCGGAATGTTTGTTTCTGTTTATTTCATGTGTTTCACAAAGCGAAGAGATCGATAATGTAAATGCAGATATAGATAATGCATATGTCATGTACGAGACTATTTATAGCCGAGATTAGCTGACATATGTTTACTACAATCTTATGATGACACATTTGGTTTCCAGGCGTTCAATCATTTTGTCAATGACTCATATTTACAATAGTCTGTTTCCACCTCAAGTTGATTCACTCTAATAGGACAGTTATCGTTTATTCTTGCATTAGTTCAGAAAGATTAGTTTATTTTTATGATCGTTGTTTTAACTGGATATTTTGCAGCATAAAGTGGTTCAAACTAAAAAATAAACAATTAAATATAAAAGTTAAACCAAATTAAATCTGTTCATAAAACTCCTTGAAGCATTGTTTTAGTTGAAGCATCAAAAGTTAACTTGGGATGGTCAGATTTAAAAACGACTCAGGCACAATGTTCTCCAAACTATTCTGAAGCACTGACGTAAAAATCAAACTGATACTAACACGTATCGACACTAGAGAAGTTTTAATTAGACTAGGAGTGAGCGTGACGGTGTGCTCGCTGTCTCTCAGAAGGGAAGCAGGGAGAACACCGGCATGCTCTCTGCTGAACGTGCCGGTACGCTAGCCGTGCTGAACATGTTAATATGAAGACTTCTTACTTTATGTATCACTTATCTAGACCTCTCACTAAAGTTAAATTTTATTTTGAATATTCTTGAAACTTTTCTGAATCAGTGGATATCCTTTTACTAATATTTCCCCTGTGGAATAATAGATTACCTACAGGAACCAAATAATCAGTGTCTAATAATTTAAGAATTTTAGATATAGTTTCTAAGTTGGATTTGTTTAGAATCATATGTAACGACATTGTAAATCATATAAAAAAATCTTAATATGACCATTTTCACTGAGCTGGTTAAATGGTGTAAGACTGCTCTTTTCAAAACCTTATTAATAAAATGGCATCTAAGTATTGATAAGATTGACATCCAAACTATTAATGCTGCTAATATAATAGGGTATTAAACCAACAAACTCAGATCAGATCTACTACTCTCAGACATGTTTTAAATCTTGTTTACTGGGGGGCCACAATAAATGTCAAATCCCTCTTGTATATAAAGCTATGGAAACTTTATCTTCATGTTTAAATTTCATGGATGTAGTTAATAAATTTGACAACATGTTAATTGCTAAAACATTTATTATTTTTCATATTTTGTAGATGAATTATGCCGTGATGTGGACCTATCAGGTTTAGAAATATTAGAAGAAGATCATCGGTTAATTAGATCTGAAACTAATCGAGTTGAAAAAGAAGCTCGTCAGATATTGAATCAAGGACTAAGTAATCTAAATCATTCTCAGGTAAAAAAGTTTGTAGACAGAAATCTGTTATTTTTTGGGGTTTAAGAAATTTTAACTTCATATGTAAACTCTTAATTTGTATATTCAGAATAATTTTTTCATGAATGATAATAGTAAAGGTAATAAACTATTGCTGCTCTTGAATTAGATTAATTTTTTAAAAATCAAATATGGGTATATTACTTTTTTTTTAAATTTTAAATTTCCCCTATGAAGCTGATTCCTTATCAGTGCCTTAGGAATATCGTATTTGTTATACATCGATCTACAGTCTGCACTTCTATTTCTGGCCCCAGTATACCATCTTTCTTCAGTAGAAGAAAGATATCTTTTTTTCAAGATAACTGTATATGTTAAAATAATTCTGTATTATCCCTGTCTTAATAGTTTCTTACTTACTAATTAAAAGAAAAAAACTTTATTTCTCCCTTTACATTATCAGAACCTCGAGCTTGTTTGTTTATTTCAGTACTTTGAAACATAATTGGTGCATTTATATTGTAATTTACTTAGTAAAATCATCTATATATTTTCTTAATGCAGGATGTCTCAGGAACAAACGGGGAAACTTCAGGGCTTGTTCATAATTGAAAATAAAAAAGTTCATAAAAAATGACACCCTAGAAATACTTTGTTAGAGAGTTATAGCTGGCAAAGCTATAAAGGTGTAACAAAGATTTCACCTTGGTTTCAGTTTCTTTGTTGCAATAAAACATACTAAAATTTGTGTGCGGATATTCAGGTATAAAATTTTAGTGGATCTTTTGTAAAACAAACTGATAATTGAATAAACGGGTTCCAGACCTGTTGCTACAGTAATTTAAAAAATATTTAATAAAATACGCAAACTTCAGTACAAAAAAACCATTTTATATGTAAATTGAAGTACTTTGTTAAATAATTAACAAATACAAATTTTTATACAAAACTTGAAGATAATATATTTCCTAAGGAAATGATGTATAATAATTCCATAATAGACATACACAGACTTTAAAAAAATGTATTTTTAAAATGAATGTGTCTCACTTTAATTCACGATAAACTGGTGCAAAACGCAATTTGCTCTTACTTGTGCCTGAGCTACATTGATATGCTGAATCACTTGATTTGTGTTCATAAATCACAGATGTGTTGGAAATTACCCAGTTTTCTGTAAACACTGATACACTAAAAAATATTCCAAATGAGAAAACTTAATGTGCCATTGTTTGGGGATGAGTCATTTTAAAATGTCCATTATTTGTTGAAGACTAACCAAATCATTATGTTCATAAAGAACATCAAACGATTCAGCATATTCAATGTAGCCCAGGCAAAATTATGAGAACAAATTGTGCTTGGTTTATCATAAAACAAAGTGTGGCGCATTATTAAAAAAATTTTTTAAAGTTTGTGTTTGCCTATAATACCTATTTTACACCACTCTTTTCAGAATTAAATTCTCTACAAGTTTTGTTTACAAGTTATATTGATTTGTAATTCATTTAACAAAGTAAATTTACTTGAATCCTAAGCATGTCATGTTTTTGATTCCAAGGTTTTCATATTTTGTCAGATAATTAAAAAATTAAAAAAGCTACAAGTCTGGAACATATTTTATACAATTTGTCACCTCATTTTACATAAAATCTACTAAATTTACTCCTCACATAACAACCCACAAATTGGAATATGGTTTCATTGTAATAGGGAAACTGAAATCCAGACGAGAATCTTTCACTAGCTGTAACTTTTCAACAAAATGTTTCTAGACCAATGTTTATATGAACTTTTTTAAATGTTTATGTGAACTTTTTTCATTATTTTCACTTGAGAAACAAGCTTTGCAAGTTTTCCTGTTTCTCTATGGACCATCCTGTATATTCATTTTTAAATATGTTTATGTAAATTGAGTGTGTAACACAATAGTTTCATTCCAAATAATTATTTTGACTGTTTTGTATCATTTTTTACATATAATAGGGCATTGTTTCCAGGCAGGTGGAACAATATATTTGTTGTAAAAAAAATATTTTTGATTTTCATGTTTTACATAAACTTAAGCAATAAGAAGTTTTCTATATTATGTTTTATGTAGTTTTAATATTATATTACTTTATATTTATTATTTATAATTACGGTTAGGACAAAACATTTTAATCAATACTTTTTTGAGCATTAAAGCTGACTTTTCAGTAAAGTTTTAAAATGTTTTATATTTATAAATAAATTGCCTATATTAATTTTGTATAGTTTTATTATAAATCATAATTTCAGTAACATCTTTCAAAAGTTAAAAAATGAGAATTATGCTGAATGTAATTATAATATTATGTTTTATGATTAGCTCTAAGTTGAGTTAGGAGAGAAGCATCTGTCATTAAAATTTGGGATTATGGGGTTAGTGATATTCAAAATGTCAAAGTTTGATGTAATTGTCTAATGTAAAATGTCTAGTTTTTCTAGTAATAGTAAAAGAAAACAAAGATAATTATAATAAATAAACTGACACTCTCCCCCAATTTGTCTCCTCTCAAAAACAATATTAATTTAAGTACTTAAAAGTTTTGCCTAGATTGAAACTTTTTCTTATTTATTGCTTTAATTAATGGTTCTTACATTAAACATTGAAATACACAGGTCAATACTGGAGTTCAAGTTTTTCAAAATCTTGGAAGATTAGAACAAGAAATGAACATACTACTGGAAAAAGTATTTAAGAAGGCAAAACAACACACGGAAAAAGCATTGGATATACAGAATCTTAGCCAAACTTCTTCAGAACGTCAATCTAAATCCAAAGGTAAAATTTTATTATTTAAGTTCAAACCTACATTTACATTTTAATTTCCAAACCACCTTGTTTTCCAATTATTATAAAATCTCCAATGTGACTGACTAGAATCTACTGACTTAATGTTTTGTATGATATCCGTGTTTAGAGGATGTAGGAAAAGTGGAGAAAGGTAAAAATGAGGAAGGAGAAAATAAATTCATGGTAGGTTGTATACTGTACTTATATACGTACAGTAAACAAATTGACATTTTATTATAAACAAACAAACGTGCTGATGTAATCCTAAGCCATGTAAGCTTGGAGCTCTCTATCATTGATGTAAACATCCTGCCGAATTATTTTAGACAGACTTTATCAAAGTTCTATTTTGTTTCTTATTTGATTCTGTTCTGTAATAAATGTATTTTCCATATCCATTGATATGTTATACAGTGCCATAACGGCTGAACTGCGCAAAACTACCATAATGCTTTTCTACTTGTAATTTATTGATATGCAGTAAAATTTCCGACAGTAGTTCACAACATAGTTGTGTCAAAAAGAGCTTATTAAACTGGATTCAAAGCTTATTATCCGTGAAAATTAGTATGTTTTTTAATGCTCTAAGTTTTAGGGTATGAGAAAAAAATCATATTAAGCAGGAAATCGCCTTAAACAGGAGTGTATTAAGTGGATTTTACTGTATTTTTAAACAAAAATGCACTACAAGTTTTTTGTGACCTATCTTTCCAAAAAAAGTCTTGCATAAGACCTGATTGTACAAGAGTAGAGAAATATTTTGAGTTATTTGCTTCACCATGAGTTTTATCCAAATTTGTGAATAACGTTAAACATTTTTGCAGATGAGGTGTAGTAAATATTCTGAAGGAGTTATGATTGATAATTGCAGGATAAAAAATGTATAAATGGAAGGAGGATTTTTAAATATCTAGTTTTTAATGGCGTTTAATAAACATATAAGTCAATTCACACCATTAAACTATTTCATGTGTTTTAGAGCACATGAAGTGTTCACTGAAGTGTTCAGGAGAGGTGTTAACCATGTATGACATATTGAAAACATCCCAAATATGTCTGAAATAAATTCTGTATTTTTGAGGCAAAATATCATATTTCTTTTTTCCAGTTTATGCCAAAACAACTTGACTGTTAAATTACATTTATTTGTGTTAACTCATTTCTGTTTTATATCCAGGAGGTCCTGGACGAGTAACTGGTAGTATGTATCCTGGTAATATTACAAATTTTCGCAACTCGTTATGGACAGCTTGGGAAAATCTTCTTTACAACATTATTTTCACTCAGTGTTCTCAGGTATGTGTGATATTAAGCTATTTAAATAAGTCTATAATTAGATTTGTCATTTTTTTAAATTTCAAATATTTAAATATGTATTTACATTTTTTAAAATGTAAATTCAATTTTGTTTCTCTGTCAACAATTAAACTGGATCATCAATTAAAAAAAACTAAAAAGAAATTAATAATTTTTCATGACTAATCCATAATTTCATTATAAAAACAAAGTTTTATACAAAATTGTATACGTTAACTTATAAATTTAGTTGCTTACAGGAATTACTATTTATTATTATCATTATTAATCATTCTTGTAACATACAAAAAAAGTCTTGATGAATTCATTATGAAATTAATTATAAACTTACGATATGTGATCAGAATGTTCTAGAATATAAATCATCACAAGTAATTGAGGTTGATAATTTAATGTCTCATATCACATCTAGAAAGTAGGGTGTCAAGTTTCATTGAATTATGATAAATATCATAATTTCATCTATATGATGATTTATAATCTTATGTTAACATTTATTTGCAAATTTTTTGGATGCCAATAAGTTTGAGCCATCATTAAATTTCATTTTAAACTTGGTAAATTAAACTGTTACAATCTTTTGTAAGTGTTTCTGAGAATATTTACTTAATATAACTTAGGTGTATGGGTGTTTGCATATTACTATTGTTTCATTGTAACAAAACTTAATACAAGTTTCATTTGAAGATAAGATCATTAATAAAAAAAAACTTTTTGAAACAAAACAAATGGGAGCATTGAGTGATTATCAAGAAAACTGCCTTCAGAGAATTCAGGATTTTTGTAGGAGTCTTGGAATAAACTGTCGAAGTTTTCAAGAAATTTCAAGTAAAAATTTAAGCTCGTATCCTCTTGCTACAAAATTGGTCCCTTGGATTTTGCCACATGAGCAGAAACAGTGCCGTGTTGATAAATGTAATGAATTTTAAAAAAAATTATTGTCTTGGAATTTTTAAACAATTTTATTAATTCTAATATTATTACTGTAAATACTGGGATATTCTCAGATTTTAACAGAAAAACTGAGTTGCCATATTACATCTTCTACACCTATCAGGTTTACCTATCTGTGACTGTCCTGTTTATTGAAGATGAAATTTCAGAACTTGTCATTTTGATAGATTGAATTACATTCTAAAACTGCACAAGATGCTTGGCAGCCTTAACTCCTTAAGTTAAAAGATTTTTAATTACCTTACAAACATTGAAAACATTTAATTGTATTTGAGGTTTTTGTGTTGTACATATTGATGTATTTTTTTTTTGTATTTAATTGTACTTATTCATAAGGAGACTATTTTAAGGGAGATAAATGAAATTAATCACCTAGTTAAGTAATAATTATCTTAGGTCTAATCTGAATATTTTCTAATTCCAAATCTTAAACATCTCCCTTATAGATATGCTACACTAATAACTAATGCTTATAAATTCTTTCTTATAGATAAATTACAAACAAATCTATGCCTTTAAATACAAAATATTAGATGTAAAATAATGTTAAACAAATGTGTTCCTACTTGTAAATAGATATTATACAATTGAAATAATAAAAATGAATAAGGTTTAAGACATCAGTTTCGTTCATCAAAACTGATTTAAACCAATAACTTATTGGATATGTTTTTTGTCCCATATCCAAGCAATAATATACAGCATGTCTGCTTTATATTAGCATTTAGTAAATTTTGGTTTTCATTTTTATTAATACAATTTTAAAATCAATGTATGTTGTTTTTTAGATGGCAATGGTACAAAAAGTGCTACACAATATAAAAGGTTTAAGCACAGAACCAAGTACAACTTCAGAAATTGCAACAATATTTTGGAATCAGATTAATGAAATGTTGACTTCTCAGTTGTCATTAGCTGCACAGAGTAAGTTCTCTTCAACTTTAGTATAATTTCTTTATAATTATGACTGGAATAAGTTGTTTTTATATTTATTATCAAGTATCTATGGCATCTGATCCTTGGAAAGCCTCAAAGCTCCCTATAGCTCGTTAAAACCAAATATCCAGTTCATCTGAGTTTACAAAATTTTACAGATCCATATTACATTTGCATCTCCAGCCTAATAATACCCTTCTTGATGCTTATGTATGATTTGCTAAATTAATAATTCACATAAAATTGTCCTTTAAAAGACTAATAATTCTGCTGCTTGAAATTAAGACCGTCATGTTTAGAACATATTCCTGAGTATAACTCAGAGGATTTGGGGAGAGACTTGAAATGCCCATGAAAAACGTTCGCTGACTAGTGGAGGTTGAAGATCAAGCAGCTGTCTACTACCTCTTCCATATAGGCATAGTGGGGGACAAGACACAATGGTTGTGGTGAACTGATGCATAGGACAGCAAAGAAACATGGAGTCAGTGATACCCGCCTCCATCACTGAAAATGTCAAGTAGGTCACTGCTCATCGGCTGGCCAAATGCCTTACGACTTATAAAATATGTAAAAATAACAAAATCCAGTTTACCCAGCCTGTCGTTAATTATTATTCTTTATTTTTGAAACTTCAGTTAGTACCAAATCATTCCAATCTCGAACTATCCGACTATCCACAGTCTGATGTATATGACACTAATTATTTGTGTCAATAAGGGTTAAAAGAAGATAACTCAAGGCAAATGGGAGTAAATTTTTAGTATGATAAAAAGTTAATACAGGGTGCGGCAGCATAACTTCCTTTTTGGAAAACTCAATAAAAACTATTGTATGCATCTGAAAATATTTATTTATTTTTTATAATGTAGGTACATGTCTAAAGGTTTTATTTACATTGTTTTGAAGATCAAATCTGTTAGGTGACGTCCCTCATTCTCCATACATTGCGTAAACCGATTTCTGGCGTTTGTCATGACTCTTGTTAGCGTAGCAGGTGTTATGTTGGCAATTTCTTCTTGGATGTTGGTCTTCAAATCTTGTAGGGTTCTTGGACTGTTCACATAAACACGGGATTTCAAAAAACCCCATAGAAAAAAATCACAAGGGGACAGATCGGGAGAGCGTGCCGGCCATTCCAAATCGCCTCTAATTGAGATAAGGCGCTCTGGAAAGTGTTCCCTTAAAACAGCCATCGAAGTGTGATCTTGAAGTGTGTGCTGTTGCGTTGTCTTGTTGGAACCAAGTGTCCCCCAAATCCAACTCTTCTAGCCGTGAGAAAAAAAATTCTGTAGCATGTTTACATACCGGTCCGAATTCACTGTCACTGTAACCTCATTTTCCTCAAAAAACCAGGGATCAATAATTCCAGCTGAGGAAATTGCACACCACACTGTGACTTTGGGTGAATGCAAATGCCTTTGATGCAATTCTCGAGGGTTGTTGTCAGCCCAGTAGCGCATGTTTTGTTTGTTAACCGACCCACACAATTGAAAATGGGCTTCATCGCTAAAAAAAACAATAGCACCCTCGGGAACGACATCAAGAAGAAGCTCACACGCGTTCATCTGAGAATTGAAGTCATGTTCTGAAAGTTCCTGCACTATCGCCATCTTATAGGGATGAAAATGAAGATCATCACGAAGAATTCTTCTCACAGAACGATCGGATAGTCCAAGGGCAGATGCGTGTTTGCGCGCAGAACGCCGTGGTGATCGCAACATTGACGCTCTCACTGCTTCAATGTTCTCAGGTGATCTAACGGGCCGAGGGACTCCAGTTCTTCGTTTTGTCGCACTTGCAGTTTGTCTGAATGTAGTGACCCATGTAACAATTGATTTGCGGTCTGGGACAGGAGCCACCGGGGCTAAATTAAAGCGATTCCGCAAATGCGCGCTGTGTTGCAATAACCAAACATCCGCTTGAAAAGTAGGCCTCAACAGCAAAGGCAAGCTCCTCACTATTCCAACGCATGATGGCGACTGAAACGTGTCGGGACAAAACTTTACTGTACCCCCTCTTGAACGAGACCACTAGCGCTCCGCTATGACAACAACTAACTGAATGGCAAACATTTAAAAAAAGGAAGTTATGCTGCCGCACCCTGTATAACTCTTGTTGACAAGTTATGTACCTAAAGAAAACAGACAATTCGATTTTAAATATCAAACTTGTGAATTTTTAAAATTTCTCATAATATGATAGAGGAGACATTAAAGTAACTTGTAAAAATTTCTATTTTAAAAAATATATACAAAAGCAAGCTACTATTACTTCTTTTTTTTAAATGTTTGCGTTTTTTATAAATCGAACAACGTTTTTTTTCAGTACTTAGAAATATAAAACTAGTTTACATAACGACCATTGTGATATTGAAGTGTTTCTTTTCTGCAGAACATTACTTTTTTTATTCTTACATATTTCTTTATCATAACAGATTCAACATTCATAAAACAAGCTTTAGAAGGAGAGTACCCAAAATTGTTACGAATTCATTTAGATTTGCATAAACGTCTTCAAGCAGATTCACTTACAACAAGTATTTATCCAAACAGGTAAGTTAAATTGTTTACACAGTTCTAGAAGAGTTGTTGTTCACCTTAGAAATTCTTTAAAGATTTTAAAACATTATTTTCAGTATTTCTCTATTTTTGTTACTATAATAAAAAAAGGTTTTAAAGCAACATGTCCTTATAAAGTGAGGTCTGGCTCTCACTTGAGAACAGATGGTTTTATTCATATTTTCATTCAGCAGCTGAAAATAGAGATTTAAACATACATGACTATTTTTGGCCATATGAGGATAAACTTTAGTCTGAAGCAAAATCATGGCTTATAAAAGTTTACCACATCTTTTGGATTTTATTTTTTACTTAATTGGGCAGTAGCTCAATGAAAATTAGACCTACATATCCAAGATTATCATAATACATTTACCTGCAGATTTTTAAATTTTGAACATGCTGGGAGGGGTGATGGATGCTTCCATACAAAGAGTTATTTGCCTATTAAATGAGTCTACGTTTTCTTTGTTGCATTGCAAATGATTCTGGGAAAGTTTCAAACTATTATCTTTGAAGATACTGGTTATTGGCATGGAAAAAAATTATGACTAATTGAATATGCAGAACCATGGGATATCTCGTATATTAAACTCACTTCTAAAGCCATCATCTGGAATTAACCTCTTTGATATTTCATTAGTCTTTCAAGTAAAATGCATACCAATCGGTTGTTTATCTCGCAAAAGATCCTACCACTCGAACAAGTGATGCGTCCATTCCAACAAGTCTCCTGCTATTGCTTCTGCTCTGAACAAATAATGTCTGCTGCCTTTACATCTACTGAATTGAGGAAACCCTGACACACTATCACAAATAGCTAACAATGAACAGCTGATAGACGTTGTGAATTATAACAGAACGATCATTGTGATACAACACGATTCAGAAGGAAATCCAAATATACCTTTATTTGGACTTGTAATTATTGGTAATTGGTCTTTGGAGAATTTTATCACAACACAGATTTTTGATCATTGAACTGAATTTTTCACTATCACTTAATTTGCATCATCCTCAAGTTATGAGAATCAGTAAATTCAGTAATAGTTACTGACTTCCATTGAAAAAAAAAAACACTAGAGTACCATATATATAGCATTTCATACAGTCTTTCTTTTAATTTTATTATATGGGTTAGTATATTATTTTTCATTCTCTTTCTGAAAATATTTTGTAGAAATATTTGTTAGTTTAGCTAGAAATTATTGCAACAACTTTATTATTATTCATCACTCACTAATTGAGGAGAAATTATTAAATGTCATTTTATGTTTTATGTATTGTTTTGAAAACAAACCCTCTGGTTTAGGCTGCTACCTAGGTTTAATAAGGTTAAATTATAGTATAATTAGTTGTTCCATTAGAAAAACTAAATTTGATAGCAGCTTAAAAACGAGGCTATTTAAATTAGAGGGATTTAAGTACAACTTGAAAGTGAAATAATAAGGAAACAATTTAGCAGTAATAATGAATTTAGTGTTTTATATATGTATGTGTGTGCGTATATATATATATATATATATATATATATATATATATATATATATATGTCTTATATATATAATGGACTATTGCTATTAGGTAAGACTGTCAGTCTCCTATCTAGTCCAAAAATTGCTAAATAAGCTTTAAGCTCTACTAGAACTAACCTATATATATATATATATATATATATATACTTGATATTTTACGTTATCCATTGTTTTTCCGTTGCACTGACATTATGAAGTTAATATGTTACTATTGTAAGTAATTTTTCCACCATTAAGTGCAATGATTTTACCTTGTGTGGATAGGCACCTTTCGGTCACTTGACCATTGTCAAATCACTGATATATTTCTGGTGTGATGTTCGGTCCGTGATGTTGGTATTTGTTGACGTTACATGCATTTTCTCTTGATCTGCGTGTATGATGTTTTTATATAGTATGTTTTCTGTATACCAGAAAAATATCAGTGATTCGACAATGGTCAAGTGACCGAAAGGTGCCTCATCACATAAGGTAAAATCATTGCACTTAATGGTGGAAAAATTACTTACAATAGTAATATTTTAACTTCATATATATATCTTCATACATTATACTCGACAAATATGGAAGACAGATTAGGATTGGCTAAATTGATAAAAAGAAGGTGATTGGTAAAGAAGATAGGAGAAAGGAAAGTGAGGTAAGGAAGGAAATTATAGTAACTTGTATGCAAGCAGGAAAAAGAAAATGTATAAGGTATTAGGGTAAAATTAGTAGAATAATTAGTGAAACTTATAGGGATGAAAGATAATATTATTGGATAAATTATAAATCAACATAAACATGGGTTGGAAAATGAATGTAATGCCGAAAAAGGGAGCTTGGGCAGACACCGGTTCAAGTTTCTCAGTAAATGTAACACAAATGCTTCAACAGATACTTGAATAAATACACAAAACTAGGTGTTTAAGTAACTAATAAATAAAAAGTTTTAGGAACAAAAAGAGTGGTTTAGGAAGCTAAATAAAAACTTTTTAGGAGAATATTGAAGATAAATCAATTTTATAGGGTATGTGACAGAATAGACTTGTTTAGGAAGAATATTATCTTTTCACTATATCTAAACTCTGTAGAGGAACAGGATAGTAAAATTGCCAAAAATCTCAAAGAATTGTATAATAAAGTACAGTAGATAAAAAATGTGACGAGATATGTAAATTTATTGTAGTGGAGATTCAATGAGTAACTTGAAGGAACATAATGAAAAATTAAATTTTTAGTGAAATCGATAAAATACAAAAACAAATGTGTTCTTGTCCTATTTATTTTTTACAGTATTGTAGTTATTTATTACCAAGAAATCTGATTATTCTACAAACATTCATTATACTTAGTTCAGGATCTAAAAGGGGTTGAGCGAGCATTGAAAGCCAAACTCAATTTTATTTCAGATTATTGTTTTGGGCATTAGGGTGATTGTAAAAACGTATGTCGTCATCCCCTTATGTGGTCGACATACCGGGGGGATAGGGGAGAGCATCACACGAAATGCGCTGTACTGAAACCCTTGTACCTTTTAAACTTTAAAAGATAGAATAACCAAAATAATGTTTTTAAACTCACAAAAATAAGAGCTTCAATAATGGTTGTATGTAAATAATAATAATAATAATAATGAAGGAAAAACCAATTACATTGTTTGCTCAAGATTTAATTTGTAAAATGTATATTTGGTATTATTTCAGTGGAGACTGTGGGCACCAATTTGAAACAGCTTACTTATCTAGGTCAGTGGCCAGACTACTAGATTCTGTTCATAGTATGTTTACTCCTGAAAATCCACCTTCTACTGAACAAGTTGATAATCTAATTCGAAGTATTACCAAGTAAGTATTATGTAGATAAAAATTATTATTATTATTATATAATCATTGGCTATTTAACTCTAGTAGAATACTAATGTATTACGAATTTGAACCATATCCATTGTTTCCATTCACCCTGCCCCTGAGAAAGTTCAAATATTTGTCTCTGTCTAGGTGGCCTAAATTAAGTCATAAAATATGCAGTTGTTTTGTTTTCACATTTTTCTTCATACTTTTTTTGTAGTTATGGAACAAATGACACATTATATGAAGCATTATTGACTGAGTAAGATTTAAGGTTCTATTCATTGTGCATGGGCAAACTAATGCTACATTGTGTTCATGATGAAAACTGTTGCCATTTTAGTTCAATTAAATATTTTTGGACTCTTGATACATACATGATTCCACCATATATGTTAATTTGGTTTCAATCTTAATGTTTTTTTGCCATTTTATTAATTAGATTTACATTTTACTTCAAGTTGTTAGAAGTTCAGGATTTGAAATACCAAATACAAGAAAACAGAATACTGTTGCATTAATTTCTCTGAAGCAGTTTAGAGAAATTAACACTGCTTAACATGCAATTAAGATGAATTATTATTAATGTTCACAACACTAAAACCCCAGAGCCTTATTAATGTTTGAAAGTACAAGCTGGCAGTTTCATGTTGGAAATTTTATATTTTTAAGATATAAGTAAATTATAACTGTAATTAAATTCCTCATGTATTAAAAAAAGGCTTGGTTTTAAAATATGGAGAAAAAATTCAGAGTAAGAAATTTGAAAAGAATTATTTTGGGAAGAACGTTACAGAGTTTGGTTATACTTAAAAAATTTCAATAGTTACTAATTAGATGAGGATATTTGTGTAGATATTCCTATAACAAATAGAAAAAGGACATAATGTAAAAGACCATTCTTTGAAAAGTAAAATTTCCAGACACTTTCTTTTTTATATATTGGGGTTCATAAAATTTAATATATGATTGGCAGTCTTGTGAAAATGGCAATTTTTGTCAGTCAAATTATATTCCCACCATGTATAAATTATGACTGCCACTCCTAGCAAAAAGTTTTTGAAAATACTTTCAACATCTGAATCTGTTTTATCGGCTAATAAATTTCCATATAGTTGGTCGTGTCACTACAGTTTCCCATACAATCATTTTAGAAACGATATTTTAAACAACATTGCCAACAAGGTGATTGGTTGAGTTCATGCTAAAAGAAAAAAATTGTAGAATGAACCATTTATTTATAAAACTTACATTTTAACACTAAATTTTTTTAACCATTTTTTAAAATGAAATTCGTAAAGGAACTTCAGATATCCATGATGGAAGCTGGATATACAAACAAAAATGGCTCTCAGATAACTGAATGCAGCCATCATCACTGATTAAAATACCGCATGTGTCACAGAACAACAAGCAGCTCTTTAAAAACAAAAGGGCAGTTTGTTATCATTTGTATTTTTACTATTAAGAACTTCTGGGCACTTCTTTATTGGGAACTTCTTTATTTATCTAACTCTTAAAGAATATATTTGGAGTATTTAAACGTCTAGTTAAAGAGCTTTGTGCCAATTGAGGATGAAATGAGATCAATGTGCCTTGGAATTCCAATGTTTTTAATTCAACTAGTATATCCGTATTAAAATTTAAAATCTATCATTTTAACCATCATTGGACTTTATCCATCATTCAGGCAAAGACTTTTATTAATTGCTGCTGCCTATGTTTCAAGTCAGTTTTTGGTAGGGCACTGAGGAAAGATATTTACACCTATTTTTTTTTTAATTTGTAAATTAAATTTGTATTATTTTTTGAAGTAGTAAATTTTATCATATACATTTAATTTGAATAATTTCCGAATCACATCAGCTTTTTACTTTTAATTAAAATATAGGTAATATAATAAAAAGAAATAAGTGTATTTTCTGCACTTTAAAGTTTAAAAAAATAACAATAAATTAATCTTTAATAATACCATATTAACCAGTATCAGAAATGAAATTTTAGCAAAAAAGACTTTTAATGAGTTGTTAAATTACATTTAGCAAAACTTGAAAATTTTTTTGTTACTAACTAAAGCTAATTATAAATGAAGTGGATTTTTGTTTCAAACTTGACTTTTTATTACGTTTTAAACTGCAAGAGTCTATAACACTTAGACCTTTGAAATACTAATCTAAGCAAATAATTTTAAATTTGGGAAACTTCACTTTCATTTATATAGCACTACCCGTGACATATATCTCAATTGGTTTTTACAATACAACGTAGATTTTTTATTATTAACAACTAAATCAAATTGAGTATGTTACTCTGTAATTAATAAGAGAATTTCATGTGATGATTACTCATCAGTAATATCTTTTACATGTATTTGTTCTTGACAATTACAATTTCTTACTAGTTTTCAAAAGAGAAAGATAATAAATAGATCAAGACTTAATTTGTGTTTACCCGATGTTCAGAGTGTTTAATGTAACACAAATAGATTTTTATACTTTCCTCCATAAATAATTATTTAATTTTAATTTATAGTGAACTAAGCGTATCACTAGTGGAAGAATCATTAAGTTTGACTGTAGCACGAAACATTGGTAAAGCTGTAAGATTATTTTGTCTAAAAGGGGAACAGATGTTAGCTGTAGGAGGAGATGCTTCACAGGTTATAGGTAAGACTTAGTTTTCTGTAATTGATATAGAATAGAAAAATATGTTTAGTTAACCTGTGGTAAATAATTTAAGAATTTACATTACAAATATAAACTGATGTTAATATGTGTAGGAATAGTATTTATAAAAAGTGAAACAAAATTTGGAATAAAATTCATTATAAACTGTATAGTTTTGGTAGCAAAACTAAAGAAAGAAAATGAAAATAGGGTAGTTCAAATCATTAGCGGTTACACTAAAACGTCCGGAAGACCACCCACGCTTTGTTGGAGCAGTATGGGGTCTGCTTTATTAATAAGAAAAAAACACTGAATTTAAATTTAACACTAAACGTTAATTAAAAGAAATAGTTCAATTTTATGAGTGAAGTTAAGCCTACGCCACTTACCATTCCAAGTTATACAGGGTAGTTGAAGAGGTGATGATGCGGTTTTCCCAGGCCTGGGTTAAGTCCTGAAGTGATGAACCGTAGCTTGCGAAGAATGGCATAAAACTAAAACTCATTTAAAATTAATTGAAAGTTAAAAGCACTTCAAATAGTCACAACAGAAAAGCTTTAATCAACACTTGATAGTTCACCCACGAGGTTAAAGAGTTAATTGTCTGCGGTGTAATGAAATACCACGCGGCTAACCTAACAAATTACACTTGTACAAGGAAAGCGGTTTAAAACAGTTTTATCGCGGCTAAAATCGTTAATTCATAGTTAGAACGCATCTAAAACATTAACTGAACATAATCAGTAAGCGGGGTAATAATCAGACGCGGTTTAAACCCGATGTAATCGGCTAAAACACTTGAATAGAAACCAGGAATGCCGCACTAGAAAGCCATGTTGCAAGAAGTGTGTGTAACTTGAGAGAAGACGGAAATGCTAGCAACAGGTAACTAAATCAGATAATTAGTCTAAAGCCATAGATGAATAGTCTAGATTCATCTGGTGACTGGATCGTAAAACCTACTTCTTTGCAGTAAAAGTATCCTAGATTCTGGTCGGCAATGAAAGTCTAGTAGGCGGTGGAACTTGAACTGTGATAAACACCAGCTGATTGCTAGGTTATACGAACTAATGAGAATTGTAAACAAACGTGGTCTGTTGAAAGTGAGGTTAAGGATCCTGTACTTAACATACCGCCCACCAAAACGAATGTTTTAGAACTGAAGAAGAAGAAGAATGATGAGCGGGGTTAGTAGAGAGGCGAAGAACCAGAAAGAAACAACCAAGAGGTCAGCCTATAGCTAAGAGATGGATGGATGCCCAAGAGTTGGTGAGGTGTTGCGCAAGCAAGTAGGAGGTGGGCCAAGAATGACAGAAGCGGTTGGACATCTGCTGAAGAGGTGGCGGTTGCTAAAAGGGGTGATTTCGTGAAGGCTGATGAACTCTCCCGCCCACCATGAGCATTCCGGAGGCATCGACTAGAGGGCGAAGAGACTCGGTGATATGGTTAAATCTTCTAACGGGGCCACTGGTGGTGGTACCCTTGGGTAAGTTCTTGTAGCGTTGAGTGTCTTTAATGTTGCGGATGACTTCTTTCCTCTCCATGGATCGACGTGCAGGGGTGTAATGAGCGTCTAATCTTGTAGTGAAGGCGTGAGGTTGACGACATAGATGGTCTGGAAGCGATCCTGAGATAATCCATCCGAAGAAAGTGTTTAGGGCAGCAGGTTGACCTTTGATTATGGTCTGTGGTTCATTAATAAGACTGCGGTTAAATACGTCAGATCCAAGAATTAAGTCAATTTGGGCAGGAGTGTCAAAGTGAGGGTCAGCAAGTTGGAGATGACTGTAACGTGCGTGTATACTGGGTGATAGTGCGATTGATGGAAGAGGGTCAGTGATGTGAGGTAGTACTGCAGCTTCGACATCGAGTTTGAAATTTGAGGCATATCTAGAAGAGATTTGTAGGGACACATATTCTGATATATGTGTGGTTTGAGAAGCGACCCCGACAAGAGAAACATTTGATTTCCTAGTAGGTAAGCTCAACATTGCGGTTGCGGGTTTTGTTATGACAGACACTTGACTGCCTGGGTCAATGATTGCCCGAAGGATATGCGGATTTCCAAAATGATCATTTACAATGACTTGAGCGGTGCCTAATAAGGCAGAAGCGACGTTAGTTTTATCGGCGCTGGCGAGAGGTTTTCCATTGGTAGTTGAATGGTTGCAGTCATTGGCTGAGTTTGGGTGTCGATGCGTGCACGGTCGCTGGGGCGAAGCTGAGTTAGAGTCATGTAACAAGGAGTGATGATTACTGTTGCAATGTTTACAAGTCTTGAGTGACCTGCATTTGTTTTGGTAGTGGGTGCCGAAACAATTGAAACAGCGCTGCATATGTCGTATAGACTCGCGACGTTCCTGAGTTTTTAGTTTGAGAAAGTCTGGACAACAAAAGATATTGTGAATGGCTGAACAATAGAAACACTGTGCTGCGGACGGATCGTTACGAGGCGGGTTGGTAGGTCGGATAGGCAAGCGCGGTCTGGGTAAATTTTGTCTAACAAGCGGTGATGGTTGTGGTGCGGGTGCTCTTCGGTTGAACTGGATGCGTTGGCTTATCACTGGTGGTCGCAAAGCCGGCGGTTGAGTCCTGGCGGTGTGGTGCATAGTACTGCGGTGATGACCTTCATTCAGCTGTGCGGCTTCATCTGCGTAGTCGGCGGGGTTACTTGTAGTGGCTGCGGTAGTCGAGATCAGCGTCATGAGTTTAGTGGGGTATTCGAGCGGCGGTGTTGGACTCTCAGGAGGTGTATTACTCAAGTCAGGTTCGTTGACAGAGGAGACCGATAGTTGGGGTTGTTGGCTTGTGCTAGCTGCGGTTGAGGTCGAAGGCTGGTTGAGCAATTCCATTGCCCTAGCTTGTTCAGTTACAAAATCATTCAAACTGCGGTAAGTAGGCATAGTGTTGGTGCCTAGCCTGGTTTCAAAATTAAGACGAGTCTTCGGATCTAAATTATTAACTGCCATTTGAAACAACAGAAAATCTGCCAAGTCCGGTAAGTTAATGGCCTTCAAGGCACATACTGCGTTAGAGTGTGCGGTTAGAAAGCGGTTGAGTTCTGAGTGCGAAGCGGTTTGCATTGATTTGAACTCTTGAATCTGTTTGAAGTAATGATCGGCTAGCCTGCGTGGGTTGGCATAGCGGTTTCTTAGAGCGTTGTAAGCTATTGCATAATTATTGTCTGAAATTGTTAAGCCGGTAATGATTGCTAAGGCATCGCCTTTTAAAGTTGATTTTAAGTACTGAAATTTTTGTACTGCGGTCAGATTTGCATTAGAGTGGATCATGGAGTCAAACATAGTGATAAAGTCTGTCCATTCACTGTTATTGCCTGAGAAAGTGGGTACTTGTAGGCTTGGCAGACTGATGCAATTATTTGTGAGTTTAGCCGGTGAAATTTCCTTTTCTTCAGATTTTATAATGCCTGGACATTTAGCCAGGATGGGCAAATACAAAAGTTGAAATTTGGCTTTCAATTGAAAAGCCTTTTCTGCGGTTTCAGCGACTTCATGCTCAAAACTTTTTTCCATATATTCGTATGTGTCAATAAAGTTGCCGTGGATGCGTCGGATTTCGCTAATGAGACCTGTAGGGATATCATTTCCAGTAATTATGTTAATAACCTGTTCCAGGTCCTCAATGATATTATTTAATTTTGACAAATAATAATCAGTATTAATTGCCATTTTTACTAGAATTCAAAATAAAATTAGTTAAGGAAATTTTTAAGATGAATTTTGCAGTGAACTGTATCCTATGGTTTATTTGATTCAAATCATCCGGCCCGTGTTGACCATGTATAGTTTTGGTAGCAAAACTAAAGAAAGAAAATGAAAATAGGGTAGTTCAAATCATTAGCGGTTACACTAAAACGTCCGGAAGACCACCCACGCTTTGTTGGAGCAGTATGGGGTCTGCTTTATTAATAAGAAAAAAACACTGAATTTAAATTTAACACTAAACGTTAATTAAAAGAAATAGTTCAATTTTATGAGTGAAGTTAAGCCTACGCCACTTACCATTCCAAGTTATACAGGGTAGTTGAAGAGGTGATGATACGGTTTTCCCAGGCCTGGGTTAAGTCCTGAAGTGATGAACCGTAGCTTGCGAAGAATGGCATAAAACTAAAACTCATTTAAAATTAATTGAAAGTTAAAAGCACTTCAAATAGTCACAACAGAAAAGCTTTAATCAACACTTGATAGTTCACCCACGAGGTTAAAGAGTTAATTGTCTGCGGTGTAATGAAATACCACGCGGCTAACCTAGCAAATTACACTTGTACAAGGAAAGCGGTTTAAAACAGTTTTATCGCTGCTAAAATCGTTAATTCATAGTTAGAACGCATCTAAAACATTAACTGAACATAATCAGTAAGCGGGGTAATAATCAGACGCGGTTTAAACCCGATGTAATCGGCTAAAACACTTGAATAGAAACCAGGAATGCCGCACTAGAAAGCCATGTTGCAAGAAGTGTGTGTAACTTGAGAGAAGACGGAAATGCTAGCAACAGGTAACTAAATCAGATAATTAGTTTAAAGCCATAGATGAATAGTCTAGATTCATCTGGTGACTGGATCGTAAAACCTACTTCTTTGCAGTAAAAGGATCCTAGATTCTGGTCGGCAATGAAAGTCTAGTAGGCGGTGGAACTTGAACTGTGATAAACACCAGCTGATTGCTAGGTTATACGAACTAATGAGAATTGTAAACAAACATGGTCTGTTGAAAGTGAGGTTAAGGATCCTGTACTTAACATAAACATTGTATTAAAAAATATCTGTGTTAAATGACCCCAGTAAAAATTTCAGAATATAAACGAATGTATAATTACAAATGTTGTTACATTTTTAAATTATGGTTTAACTACAAGTTCTATAATTCATAATCTGTACAGAAATTAAATGGACCAAAATCCCAGTGTGAACCTAAAACTAAATATGTCTGTTTTATTTGAATACTGTTACAAAAAAAGGTATAAAACATTAGCGTTTATTCTTAAGTAACTTGTGTTATTTGATATTTTTTATTATTTTTGTGGTATTGGGGTTCATTCCAATATTTTCATTGTAATATATTGTACCACTATGCTCTTGATATTATATACTGTTACAAAAGTTTTCCTTACATTAATATACCATATATATGTAAGTAAAGATTTAAACAAGTTATCATGTGGGCGTTGACAATATGGAGTGACAACTGGTTGTAATCATCTCATTTTTTTAAATTCCTTCAAATAAGTCTAAGGAGGTAATGTTAGTTGACTTGTACCTGTCACTGAAGTGAAATTTTAAGATTGTCTGAGATTTTTTTGCAGTTCAATTCTACTTTTTTTGTTTCTTAGTCTTTTTTCTTACGAGAAAGTTGCACACGAATTATTAATGCTCATAGTTAAATGCTCATAGTTTATAACATTACAACTTTGAAACTTTAAATAATTTTTAATTACATCTACTTGGAACTAATTTTCAAGTATATTTGTTACAAAGCTTAATATTTAGGAATTTTTGGACTAGATAGGAGACTGACAGACTTACCTAATGGCAATAGTCCAAAACTGCAATCTCTTGGAAATAAATAAATAGACACATATATAAACTTATCACACTATTGAAATATTTCGATCAAAAAAATCTTTGTCAATCAAAAAAGAAAAAGAAAGACTGAAGTGAACCACAGATGTCAAGCTTAATATTTCAATGATATAAAAAGTTATATCTAAGGAACATAGAAAAAATTATAAATTTTTTGTTCTCACTCCCCAACAATTACATTTTTGTTTTTTAACCCTTTTAAGACCATTCATTTTTTGTCAAATAGCACACGAGAAAGACCACACCATTTCTTTTTCTGTACTTATTTTAATGTTGTGTAAACACCATATAAATACATATAGAAATCTGATTTTTGTGTTATTTGTTCCAAATTACCTAGGCTAATAAATATTGTTGTTATAAATTATTCATTTTCGAAGATTTTAATGCTTAGAGTCCATATATCTTACTTACCATCATCAGTTTTTTTTAATTTTCTTGGTCCATAAGCATATAAAATCTTCAAAAAAGAATCTTGTCACCTTGAAACTCTCGCACATTTATCACTTGGTTATCTACATACATTGTAAATTTCAATTGTCTACACTGATAAAACCCTTACATTTTAAAATTTGAGTCTGTTATTATAAGTCTGAATTTAGCTATGCCTTTGTTCAATATTTACACTATAATCTTATTTACACTCGATCTATATATATATATATATATATATATATATATTATTTTCTAAGATCTATAAGTATCCTATAATATGCGTAAAATGAAATTTTAATAAGTATGTTTTGAGATGCATTGCCCATAAAGTTCCTTTTCACTTGCATACAGTCCGTGATCGTTTTATAGTTTCCTGCTTTGCAAATTAGAAATTGTTTGAAGTAATACTAAGAAAGTTAAAAGATATTCTTATAATAAATAATTACGAAATTCGTAAAGAAAATGTGTATGTGATCACCGTAATACACAACAGATAGACGACTTGAACAACAAAAACAATCTAGCGTGAACTGCCGGCTTGCAGCTGTCTAAAAATCATACTCGTTCGTCGTATTTCTTGGAATTTGTGTAAAAAAAAAACATTCTGTTCTACATGGAATAAGCTTTTTTTTTAGTAGTAATTATAACGATTCTGTTAATTTCAAGGAGAACTACAACAGTTTGAATGTCCGAGTCGATATATCAGCGCTTGTTTTTTTTTCTATTGAAAATCAGAGCCGATATATCACCTCATGGTCTTAAAAAACAAATAACCTGACTTTACAACATACACAAAACTATAAACAAAAATATTATTTATACAAAAAAAAAACACTGTTATACTACACTACAATGTATCTCTTTAGAATGGATATGGTTATAAAAATAATAATAATAAAATAAAATTTCTTAACAGAAGCTATCTGGTTGACAAATGAAATGACCTTTATCTTAGTATATGCTATTGCATTACACCTTATGTAATGGAAGCCATCTTACACTTCACATATCAACTGATTAGCTTTCATTAAGAAATTGTATTACATTTTTAAAACCAAACTTCTAACTGGACACTATGTAGCTATACTGTAATGTAATGTAATATAGTGTTATAGTTGAAATTTGAATTAAATCAACCAATTAGATAGTAAAATAGTTAGGACTAAGAGAAAGAAAGTGTGAGATTATGCCTTATATCTAAAAAAAAATAAATAAATAAATAAACATCTTCCTGTCTTAGCCAAGAGTGATCTTTCTAAAAATTAACTTTAAATTCTCCCTATTGACTTTTGAGATCATTCCTGCTGCAGTTATGGGTGAAGTACATACAAGATCATGAAAGCTTTCATGTTTTGCTAGTACAAATGGTTGATTTTACCTGAATAGAAAAGTAAAACAAAAACCTATTTTTTTTTTTTTTAGTTAGATATGTTTTCTTTCCTTGATTATATTAGTATTTTTTCTTCTTGCTTTTTTATTATTCTCTTTCTTTGTTTTCATGGCCTCATGAAAGTTTATTTTAAAAGAACTGATATTTAAAAGAAATTTTAGTTAATTTAATTGAAAACAAAGCTGTACTGCAATTGGCTAGTGTTGCTGAGGCTTGTGTATTTTCTGTTAGAAATGTCATTGGATGTTACTGCTAAACTTTGACTTCTGATAACTACTGACAGAGATTTTTACTCATATTAATTGTATTTAAACTTCTTGGCAAACATTTACCAGTAGTGTTATGAGTTAGTTTACAAGTTGTTAAAATTTTTTTGGTTTTTACTTAAGTTGATTTCCTTACAGTTTTAATAAAAATAATGTATTTTAATTCCAATTATATTAACTTGAAAATAATGACACTATAAACTTTTAAAATATCACCTCTGGTATAAAATCCCATGTTAAATTTATCATTGAATGCTATATTTTTTACTAAATTTAAATATTATAAAGTTATAAAATAAGGTTTAACAAGTTTATTTTGTTGCAGAACCTCCCACTCCAGGTCAAGTACTAAATGTATCCATAGGCAACATAGCATTCTATCTGGTGAGTCAGGTACAACGTGTGGTGAACAATATGTCTACCAGCCTTACTCCAGCTGCTGTTTCTGAATTAAATAAAGCACTTGGAAATGCAGACAATCTTACAAGATTAATTTTGAATCCTCTTTTGGCCTCAATAAATGATGCTGTTGAAGCCATAATACTTACAATGCATCAAGAAGATTTCAACAGGTAAGGTTTCAGGTTTTATTTAAGTATAAAATTTGTTTAAATCAATGCTTCTTAACTTGGTTTATGACTCTATAAATTAAAAATTATATATTATTTCTATTCTGGATGTAACAATTAAGATGCACATTTAAACCCACATAAGTCTTACTGAGTACTTAATCTAAGTCTACCTTTAACTCTATGAAAATTATAAAGTTATTAACGACAAAAACTGTATAATAACCTTGTCATTTTCAATGGGTCGACTTTAATTTGACACCATTACCTCAAGTCTGTCATCAAATCTGGATAGTTCAAATCATATTAATGAACTCTCATTATGGTTGGTCAATAAAATTGAACATAGATCATGATAGATCATCAAACAGTTTGGCTAAACTATTTTGTCGTTCCAAAAAAGCTGATTCAATTTTTCTTATTTGAAAAGAGTGAAATGTTTTTCCTGTTAGCTTAGCTCAGATAATAGACTAGGATTATCCTGTAGTAATAATATATCTTTAGTTTCCTTTTCTACTTTTCCAGATGTCATAAATAGCTTGGTGTAGTCTCCAAATTGATTGATCCAGGTATTTTGATATACATTTTTCAATATTTGTAATGCTATTACTTGTACCAGGCGCGTATCCAAGGGGGGGGGGGGCGATGGGGCGATCCCCCCCCAACCCTCAAGAACTTTGGGTTAAAAATCGACAATATATTATTAAATTCGGACTTTCTATTATATTAGACTTTTACTTAAGTTAATTCGTCTTTTATTGTAAATAAAAAATAAAAATTTAATTTTTAATTTGAAAATGTGACGCGTTTTCTCGGCATACGCTTGTAAACATCTAAACATTTTAACAACAGATAGCGCTAGTGAAGCTTAGTCTCGAACATATAATTTTCAATACGTAAATTTGCAAGCATAATATTGGCAGTTGAGTCCGGAATTGTTCGTGGAAGAATAACTACTTATATTAATTAATAAACCATTTTTATAATAATAGCTTATTATGAAATTAATAATATTCTCTAGCCATAAGTGTTATCGAAACTGGAATAATTATTTATTAAAAAGTCTAATTTGCTACGAATCTTTATCACGTTACCGATTTCTAGCGCAAGCGTAAAAAGAACTTTTTCTGTTCTATGTTTTTACATACACGCACGAGCGTGTGCGCGCGCACATACACACACACACACATTTTATATATATATATATAATGCATCGATCGCCCCCCCCCCCCGAAGCAAGTCGCTGGGTACGCGCCTGCTTGTACAATATAAAATTGGTTTTGAGTATCTTTCATCCTCAATCTGTTACCTAGGGCAGTTTCTGTATTATTTCAGTGTTTCATTTTATGTTAGAGTTTGGAAACTAATGTTTTAGGTAATTTAACACTTTTATATTGTGCCCGACTATAGTTGGAGCAATGTATTTAATGTTATGTATTATTGTTTTGGTATTCCACAATGTTCTTTAAACCATTTCTATTCATTTCCAGCAAAAAATGTTTAATAGCACAGTTCCTAAATTGAAGCATGACATCCTAAACATTGTCCATTACGTCTTTATTTGTTTAACATATATTGTACTTAAAACTTGCAATTTTTGGGTTGTTGATCTTGAGGTTTTTGAGTAATACTTATTTATCACTTTACTTGGCAAGAAAACCACTACTTACTGTTATTTACAAAAGTATGGAAAGGAAAATCATATATAACATCAGATATTTTTGTTACACTTTTGTAAAACGCATGTAATTTTTTCAGAGTACTGTGGTGGTTTTTAGTTTATTTTGTTATAATTACATTAATTATAAGAAATTCACAGCATTTGCAAAAGTTATGAAATTTTATAAACATCCTAAAAATGCTCAGTATGTTGGTGCAACTTAATTCATTTTGGCTCTGTATATAAATTGTTAAAATTTATCCTAACGCCCTCATTCCCACTGGTTGTAAATAAAAAATATAAAAACATTCTAAAATATTTTCTAAATTTTTCAAATAGCTCTATTAGGGTGGCCAATCATGATTGTGTTAGTTACAAATACATTGTTTCTGATGCTTTACTGATTATTTTATTTTAAAATTGTATTGGTATGTTTTTCACCATAAAAATTTTAAGTTTCGATTTGATCATAATTTAGGTTTTTATATTTACACACACATATATTTATAACATCTGTTGGATTTAGTTTGATTTTGTATTCTTAATAAAAATATATGAGGGCTGTTTTTTTTCAACTTCCGACTGTACCGCTAGACGGCAGGGCGAGCGGCAACGGCCAGTAATGCGCGGCAATCGACTGCGCACCTCTCCCACTATAACCTCACTCGTTTTCGGGCGTCCGACGCCATTACCAGTTTATCCAGTGACACATAAACATGGCTACCTTGATAGAATCTCCCGCCAAGTGTGCGTTGCGAAGTGTCATTCGTTTCTTGCAAGCTGAAGGGTTATCCGCAGCAGAAATTCACCGTAGAATGAAACGAGTATACGGTGAAAGCTTTATGAGTGACAATGCAGTGCGTGATTGGTGTAGGAAATTTAAAGATGGACGAGTTGACATTCATGATGAAGGGGGCCAAGGACGAAAGTCTATCGCAAACGAAGACCTCGTTGAACGAGTTGACCAAAGTGTAAGAAGCAATCGGAGGTTTACGATTACGGAGCTATCCAATCAGTTTCCTGATATTTCAAGGTCAGCCCTACACACTAATGTATTTGATAAGTTAGGCTACAAAAAACTTTGTGCTCGATGGGTGCTGAAGATGTTGACTGATGACCACAAAGCTCGGCGAATGGCGTCAGCAAGGTCTTTTCTGAATCGTTACGAAGCTGATGACGATGATTTTTTAAACAAAATCGTGACAGGAGATGAGACATGGGTTCTGTATGACACTCCAGAAACGAAACAGCAGTCCTAACAATGGATGCATTCAAACTCTCCAAACAAACCCAAAAAATTCAAAAAAACGTTCAACAACAGAAAGATTATGGCCACCGTGTTTTGGGAACAAAAAGGTGTTTTGCTTGTAGAGTTTTTAGAGCCAGGGACCACAATCGATGCGGAAGGATACTGTGGTACATTACAACATTTGCGGAGAGCTATCCAGAACAAAAGGAGAGGAATGCTCACATTAGAAGTTGTGCTCATTCATGATAACGCCCGTCCTCACAGTGCTGCTTTGACAAAGCGTCTTCTTGACGGGTTTAAATGGGACGTTTTTGACCATCCGGCATATAGCCCTGATTTAGCGCCGAACGACTATCACCTTTTCCCGGAACTGAAGATGATGCTAGGAGGGCAGAGCTTCCGAATTGACGACGCGCTGCAAGTCGCCGTGAAAACCTATCTCAAATCACTGGCGGCAAACTTCTATGAAAGAGGTATTAAGAAGCTTGTACACAGGTATGAAAAATGCCTCAATTTAAAAGGCGATTATGTTGAAAAGTAACTAATGATGTACCTAACTCTTGATAATAAATTTATTTAATTACTCTCACTAGTTTTATTTTTATATCACATCGGAAGTTGATAAAAAAACAGCCCTCGTAGTTTTTTTAAAGTAACATACTTTTTACCACATTCTGTATTTCAAAGGTAAGCCATAAAATATTTGTGATTCACAAGAAAAAAGTTTGATAAAAGCTACTTTATAAGTAATTGTTCATATCTCTCTTCTATGTAAGAATGCTGGGTAACTCATATAGTTATTCAATATCAGGAAGCCTATCTATGATCGGGCCATACTCTGATTGAGTCCGAAATTTGAAACGTTTATAATAAATCAATTAAGTGTTAAAGTCTTTTTGATTTTTAAAATCTAATATTCTTAATTAACAAAAATTTACATATTGGCATTTTTTCTTTTATGTAATGGTATTAAACTATTACCATTTTTTTCTTTTTTTTACATTGGTATTAAACTAATTTTTTTATTTTATGTATCCATAAGACATCCAAAGGCATGAGGATTGCATGTGAAATAAAATAAAAGAATTTTTTATAAATATTATTTACATTTTGACAATTTATGTAAGTTGATAAATTAAACCCGCTAAATTTTCAAGAAAAAAATCTTCATGTTAGTCATCATTATGTGTGTGTATGTATGTATGTATATATATAAACTATTGGATTGCTAAGGTTAAAAACCCTCTATATACTAATTTTTGTAAAAATCCTTAGAGTAGTTTTCGATATTAAGCATTTTCGAAAACAACGATTTTTCAGAACAATTTCACTTATTCTATTAGATTTCTGAGGTTAGAAACCCCCTATATACCAGATTTGATGAAAATCCTAGGAGTAGTTTTTGAGAAAAATTTATATATACATTTTTGTATACATACAATTTTTTGAAAACTTTATGATAATGTTTTTATTTAATGTCTGTTAATAACTATTAATTTTTTATATAGGCTAATGACAGATCACAAACAATTTTGCTTTTTTAAAAACTCACGTTTGGAATTTCTTTCCAAAATTCCTTTTCAAGAGCTCAGTTTTAATTTAACAACTATACAAGAAACTTACAATTTATAAAATGGTGATAGAAAATATTTTGACTTGTAAATGGATATTTATTAACAGTTTTGTAAATTGTTGATTTTTATTATGTTTTATATAATGTTTTATAAATCATAAGTTTGTTGTATTATAGTTGTTTAATTAAAACTCAGCTCTTGAAAAGGAATTTTGGAAAGAAATTTGATATGTTGAGTGTTTATAAAAGTAAAATTGTATGTGATCTGTCGTTAGCCTTTATAAAAAAGTTAGGATAGTGATCGTATCTACACATTCTCAAAAATGTCTCAATCCTATCACCAAAATCCGTTTCTTTTTTCCGTGTATTTTCAAAATTTCTATATTTTGATGTTATGAAAAAAGTATATTTTTTAAATTTTAGAGAAGAAAGTAGCCCTGCTGCCTCCCTATATATGAGAGAACTTCAGTCTTTTCTTGGGAGAGCTGCTTTTAATTACTTAGCTCCATTTCACCATCAGCAGATGGTCTGTCAGAGGTAAAAATTGATGCATATTTTGTATTATTTGTCTCTAAAGTAATTAGCTTAATGTATATTAAATACACTTATAGCATATTATTCGATTTCAGTCTTGATGAGTAAGTAAGCTACTATGAGAATAGAATTACCTATTTCATTCAAGTTTACTAAATGTTAATTTCAAATATCTCTTTAGAGAAGAATTCCTTTATCAGCATTGTTGACAGTTTCAAGGGATACGCTCAAGTTTATCGCCTGAGAAGCTCTCAAGCTACAGAGATCGCGGACAAGTTATTAGATTACTTCACACATTTCTGCTTACCAACAGTTATTATCTCAGACAATGGAACGGAGTTTAATAACAGAGTTGTAAAAGAGATATTAGACCTGCATAAAATCAAAATTCATTTTATAAGCACACAAAACCCCCAATCAAACGGATTATGTGAAAGATTTCATTCTACTTTAATAGAACGCATAAGGCTGTTAAATAATCAAATCGAATTTAAAAAAGGCAGTATAATTAAGAAGGTTAAATATGCTGTAATAGCGTATAATAATAGCATACATTCAGTCACGAAATTAACGCCGTGCGAAGTCTTATTTGGACACATAAATTCAAACGCATTATTAGATATGGATTTAGACAAACAGATTGTAAATGACTACGTTTTAAACCATAAAGAAAAAACAAAAATACTCTATGAAAACATTAGGAATAGTAATCAAAAAATTAAAGAAAAAGTTTTAGAAAAAAGAAACATAAAACAAGGCACCACTTCCAGAAATACCACCGGAAGTTTATATAAAGTCAGTTCAGAAACAAAGCAAAACAAAGAACAAATATAGCAAGGAAGAAATAGCTTCATTAAATAAAGAAAGAAAAACTGGAAAAATAAAGCCTAGACATCATAACACAAAAGAAAAAATACATTTGTCGAAAATTAAAAGGCCTAAGAAGATAAAAAATGTAATAATTGACCAAAATCCTGCTTGTTCTTATTCAACACAACCAAATTAAAATCCCTACCATACCTTTGTCCACTAATTCTATGCAAGAAACTTTATTAAACTTTTAAACAACATTGTTTTTATTAATTGTATGTGTTATAAACTTTTGTAATTAATTAAATGATATGTATCTAATTATGGTAATAAATATTGTTAAATATTTGAAATATGTTAATCACAAAAAAAATGTGAATGAAGAAAATTAGAAACTATACTCTTAAGAGATAACAAAAAAAGAATTCTTATAAACGGACTAGTCAAGTATTGTGAATTATAATGAAGATGACTTTGTTGAATTAGAAAACACGATTAGAGTTTATTATAAATTAGATTCTGATAACAATTGTATATGTTATAAACATGTTGTATCTATCCTATGATAGAAAAGACTCATTATAAATTGTATTAATCAATTCTAAATACTTTTGCTCAGTTGAATTATAATGAACAGAAAATTAGACTGTAAAATACCCATCATAAAAAACAATAACGCCTACAAACTACGAGTATACTGCGTTGGAAATCGCAGACAACCCATTTAACTGGATCCCAGAGATCAATCTTCGCCTGGCGACCTTCTCCAGTGAAGAGGACTTCAACCCATGCTGAAAATTGCCCTTTACGGAGGCCTATTCAGCAGCCTTATATACTTTGCCCTCATCAAGAAGATGAAGAGGACTTCAACTGATGCCGAAACTTCGCCAACCCCCGAAGTTTTCTTTAGAGATGGAGGAGTTATATGAACGATTTATGTGAACATTTCATAATTAAATGCGTGCTAGGAAAATTCCTGCTTACGCAGCTTTGGTATTATATAGATGGTGAGAACGGATCCCCGGCAGTGTTCAAGCGGCCACTGTATCGTACATACGTTTCTAACTCCAATTGAGTGTACTTCAATTGTTAATGTTTTTATGTTAAGCAATATTAATGTAACAGTCAAAATTATTGTTTCTTGGTTTTTTAAGGTTTGTAAAAAATAAAACATTTTTTAAAAACCTTTCGTGCTTAATATAACATGTAACTTATATATATATCAACAATGTGATAATAAAAATCAGTTTACTCTAACTCTTCTGTTTCAGTTGCATAGAAGTTGCTTCTAGGTGTATTGAACTGTTTTTACGTCATGCCAGCCTAATACGGCCTGTCAGTGATGCAGGAAGAACTAAGTTAGCAAATGATATGAAACAGGTAACTAAAGTATCATTTAATAATTTTTATTGAATTTGTTTACTAATTTATAAAGTGTATTTTTAAATTTATTTTACTAATCTGACCATAAAATGAATATCCATTTGTAGTCTAAAAACTAAACGTAATAAGATATTAATTCAAGATTGTTCTTTAATTACCAAATAAAAATATAAGATGAAATTAGGTAAAAACAGGTTAACTATTTAGTCATCACAGATATAAAGTACTGAGCAAATTCTTGAAAAGAACTAAAATTGTAATATATTACTCATACTCTTAATGTTGTAATGCTTGTAAGTGAAAGTCCCACAACTCAAAGTGGAACTTTTTATAAACTTTAAAAGTACTTGTTTTGTCAAAAGGTAAGTTATACAAAATATTATAATTGAATTTGATGTAATGAAACAGTTGAAGTAAGTAATAGAGAAGTGCTGAGGCAAAATGAAAAAATTTCATATCCGAAGGAAAATTCTGTAGTTTTTCAATATAAACTTTTTAACGGGGTGACGCTTTTATGCTTTGAAAATTGTTTAGAATGCTAATAAAATATACATGGGTTTAGAAATAATTATCACACATCAGATTATACCTTTACACTAGTGATGAAAATTTAATAATAAACTGTAGACGAAAATTTGCATTGTTGTTATATTAAAAATTTCTTGTTTGTCAATCTTTTATTGTGAGTATAATAACCTGAATACTTACAGCCTAATTTTGAAACATAAGTAAATATTTCACATATAAATTATGAAACAGTAAAATTGACTTGAAAAATTCATCAAACAATTTTAAGAAGATATTTAGCCTTGACATGAGAAGAAAAATGGAGAAAGTCAAACAGTGAGAAATAGTATAGATCAATAGGTTTAAATGTAGTATATTGAAACAAGATAGAAATTAAGTATCTTTGTTGTTACCAATACAACACTGGTCGTAGCATTTAAAAATTTCTGTAGAAAGGGTATAAGTAAACTAACCTCGAGAAAGTCCTAGACACATATGTTAGGATTACATTTCAAAAGATCAGGCTAATAGGATTTAAAGGTTTTAATTAATTCTATTCATTTCACCCAGTACAGATATTTAGAGAGTTATTGTGAAATTGGCATGAACTATAAGGTTCAATTGCTTATGGGATTAACAAAACTATAAATTATATCAGTTTAATGAGTTTTTACACATGCAGGTAAATTGTATATCCTGAAGTAAAAAAGTATTCAGTTTTATATCAATTAAATTCTGAATAATGTGAGGTTTATATTCAAAACCCCTTACTGATGATTTTTTCTAGTAATTGTAGAAAAATATTAAGGAAATACAGTGGAGTATTGAAAGTTCTAAGTAAATGGGACAGAGAACCCCTCAAATTACCAAAACCTCCGATTACACGGAAATAGGTTCCTGTGCAATAGAAAAAATAGTTTTAATGAACCCTAATACTATAATTAAAATTGCAGTAAATAAGTTTAAACATTTCTTGGAGGTCAAACTCATTTCCTTTGAATACTGTATTGTATAAACATTTTTTGGAAGTCCGACTCATTTGCTTTGCATACCTTGTGGTTATAAACATTTCTCGGAAGCCAGACTTATTATTTTGTTACAAATAGATAAAATAGGCTCATATATAACGGAAGCTCAAAATATCAAGACTCTACTGTAGTTGTTTTTATATAAAAATTACTTTAATACATGCCTTATTTTTACATGAAAAAGTATTAATATGATCTAGATCATATAAATAACATGTAGGTTTTGCTGAAGTGCTCTCAAGACTGAAATGCTAATTTGGATTTCTAGTATATAGTCTAACTTTATTATAACACAAATTTCTTTATTAATTCTTAATTTTTAATATCTTTTACCAGGAAAGTTTTTTTGTCCTAAATTTTTTTTATATCAACTTTAGTTATTTCAAGAGTTTAAAATCTCATGCTAAAGAAGCAGATCAACTTGTTTAGTAAATTAACCTTTACATGCACATATTATTTTTTAGATTGAAGTGGCTATTTCCCCATTGTGCAAACAACTCTCTGAACTGGGACGCACTTACAGATTACTTAGGTCATTCCGACCTCTTATTGAAGCTAATCCTGAAGATGTAGCTGATTGTAATTTATTGGGAGATTTAGTTCCTCATAGTCTTGCACTTATGTCTTTGTTTAGCAGAGCTCCAGCTGAATTACCCTCACCCCATCAGGTAATACAATTTCTATACAATTTTCCAAAAAATTATCTTTAGATAAATACCAAGATCTATTATAGATTTTAACTTTTATTTTGGAAAAAGCTTTGTTCACTATTTTACTTTCATTATTTTTTTATAATAGTTTAGTTAATAATTTTAAACATGTTATCTTTGATAATGTAGCAATATAAGCTGGTGAAAAGCTTGAGACTCTCAATAACCTTCTTGTTGTTAGTAAAGTATTATTTATATTACAATAAAATAAAAAGAGATATATACAAATTTTATTTATACAACATAGTGGTATATGTATGTGGCTCTTATAACACATGTAACTCAAACTCACACTTGCGCCTCAAACAAAATATAACACCGTGTAGTAAATTTTGTTCTATCTGACATCAGTAAACAGTATACCAGTACCTAAAGCAAGCCAGTTGGGAAAATATAAGGAATTGTATATTTAGAATTTTATTTTTAAACTTTGATTAGGAATAAAATCACACACTGGCCAAAAAATAAAATCAAACTTTTGTTTTGCAATTTTCAGAGTGCCAATTGGTCAGTCGCTAGGCTCTCACAATGGTTAGATGGACACAAGAGTGAAAAAGAAAGGCTAGAGTTACTCAGCGGTGCTCTTCAAAAATATCAGCAAATTGTAAGACAGCAAAACAAAGTCAACTTCCATCCAATTTATCCGGTTATGATGCAGATATTAGAAAAAGGGTTGGAATTTATTACTTCTAAATAATTTTTATATTTAAATCTCTGTATTTAATAAAAAAAAGTTATCCAGTATTCCTACTTGAAATGTGCAATTAAAACAGAAATAAACAGTATACTTATTCTAAATATTTTTTTATTTACCAATTTAGAGGCTGTTATAAAATTTACAGTGTATTTTTGTGAATAAATTATGTGATAAATCATCAATTGAAATAAATTATTACAATATTTTAGGTGCTGACTACATTGATTTTCCTAAATTTATTTTAAAAATAGAAGTGTGTGTGATACACAATGATTTAAAAAATGAGGTTATAAAGTTGTGTTTTACATACTTTGTCTGTTGCACACTCAAAATCATCTGCAAACCCAAAATATTTGATTCATATAACTTGCCAGAGTTTTGTATCCTTCAAACTCTAAATGGTGTAACTTAGTTAAGTGAATACATAATTGCTTACTTGCTGACTCGTTTCAAAACATTTGTTCCTTTTACAAAGCTAACTCTCTACTGGCGGCATCAGTTGTGTATAAAGGTTGTTAGTTTGTGATCATTTAATGTTTTCTTTATCTGTTGCGTAGTGTTTGTAGATTTCATATTTTTCTAAGGTTGTTAGTTTGTGATCATTTAATGTTTTCTTTATCTGTTGCGTAGTGTTTGTAGATTTCATATTTTTCTAAGGTTGTTAGTTTTTTACTTTGTTTTAATGTGTGTAGAACATTTAAATTAGTGTGTATTCCGGTGTGTGTGTGTACTTGTGTTGGGTGTTTTTTAGGTGTTTTGCATAGCTGGATTTAGGGTTTGTTTGTTTTTTTGGGGGTAATGTGTTCTTCAAAGCGTGTATAGAATGATCTGCCAGTTTGGCCAATGTAATAGTTGGGACAATCGTTACAAGTTAATTTGTAAATACCTGAGAGTTTAGTCAGTGAATTCAAGATGATTACATCAAGCAACTAGTGTAATTTGTTTTGAAAAATAAATTATCATTGTTCTTTCTGACACAATTAAAAATTCTTGAATAGAACAGAAAAGATTAAAAAATACAAGATGTTTAAGTTACGTTACCAAAGTTGATGAGTTATTTAGATTAGTTATAAACCAGATTCTTTTTACATAGTAGGATCATAGAAGTTAGAGACAAATATCAAACTGTGTACTCAATAGTTGTGATAGGTAGAGTACATCTGAAATTCGTCAGGTACAAAGTAGATGACATTACAAGAAAAGGTAGAAGTTTACTGTATTTGACACCATAGATCCTAGAAGAAAAATAGGATATTATAACAATTCCATACTTAAAAATAATGTTTTCAAAAGATCTGAGTAGAATATTACAACCATTTCAAAGTTTTAAGATCTTTAAAGAAGCAAATATCAGGGTGTCTAGTGACAGGGAAAACCTGGAAAAGTCAGGGAATTTTAAGATTCTGGAAAATTCAGGGAAAATTTTAAAAAATCGGGAAAATATTTATTTTGATTAGAAACAAAACTAGTGGCCATTGCTCTCGAATATTTGGTATTGTAAGCCAGCGGTTTAGGGGCAGGGCAGTCAGGAAATAACACTTCTTTATTTAGATGCCCATTATTTATTTGATAAGCCCGTTGCTATGACCTCAGGACTTATGTCAATAAATATTAAACGTGTCGAGTTGGTACAGCTGGGAGGTTTTAGCCTGGACCGTGGCCTTGGGGTGCGCAGTGGTTCTGTTATCATATGGACAGGTGGGGATAACAGATAACTCAGTCTGTTTCTGACCACACAGAACGCTGTGTAAACATTCGTAGCCAGCTATTTGTCTAGACTCGTGATAGTATGTGTTTTATTTGACGGTGATTATTTTTACACTGTTTATTTCAACATGGAAGGTTCCGGTTTTCATTGCCGTAGCGGGCAATCACGTCATGCAGATGATGTCGTCATTACCTTCCCTCCTTCCTTAGGATAAATATAAACTGAAAGATGAAGTGACAGAAGCAGAGATTATATGGTGCGTGAATTTAGTAATGCAACACTTCTTTACGCAATGCAGAAGGTAGTGTGTGCCTCTTTCCAAGGATGTTCCCTGATAGCACCATTGCACAGAACATAAGATTGCGGAAAGATAAAATTTCCTATAGTGTTGTATTCGGTTTATCAAATTATTTTAAATTCAAATTCGAAGTATGTAATTGGCTTTGATGAAAGTTTAAACAAAATATCACAAAGAGCCCAAATGGATTTGAGTGTTAGGTATTGGGATGCAGAGACGGATGAAATGAAAGCTCGATATTTTGGTTCTGTGTTCCTTACAGACACAAAAGCAAAAGAGTTACTCAATTCGTTCTTAAAAGGTGTTCAAAGTCTGGATTTATCCAAGATCCTTCAGATATCAATGGATGGGTCCAATGTAAACTGGGCTTTCTATAGACAGAAAATGACCGAGAAAGATAGAAGAGCAGCTAAGAAGAGGAAAAATAATATTCAGCTGAAGGAACTGGAAGCTAAAAAAGCAAAAGTGATGTCAGTTGCTACAAAAGAAATAGAACGTATATCTGAAGAAATTGAAAAACTAAAGCAAAAAAGCTAAGACAAGACAGTTGTATAAATTTGTTTATATTCTAAGTGTTATAAATATAGTGTAAATACAATTTAGAAAAGTCAGGGAAAACTCAGGGAATTTCTTCAAGCTATTTTACTAGACACCCTGGAAAAGTCAGGGAAAACTCAGGGAATTTCTTCAAGCTATTTTACTAGACACCCTGAAATATAATAAAACTAATTTTTGGAGAAGTTGAACGTCTGTTATTTATCAGTTATCCAATAAAAAAATTTAATAGGAATAAAAATTAAAGAAAATGTTTTAAAAGGGACTCTTTCTCTCAAGCAACTGTGGATTATGAATTAACTAAACACAAAAAACATTTCATATATACAAAAAATGTTAAAAATCAATTCCTACTTGAGCCAACGAAGAAAAACTTTTGTTTCAGTTATTTTTTTAATATTAATTACATCAATTTTTTTAAAGTATAAATAAAGTAGCATTACCTATATATTAAAACATATTCTACCACACAACCTATAACATACAATCAGCTGTTTTATGAAATCATATGTTGTCACTTATTTTACACCAAATAAACAAAAAAGGTTTGCCTTATTGCAACTTCAGAATTGAGAAGGTGGGAGTTATCATACCAGTGGTACACCACATCTAGAGAGCCTCCTAACCTCAACATCAGATAAAACTCCTTTTACCTTCCCCCTAACTTCTACCATTTTTAATAACTCCATTTACCTTCCTTCTGACAGACTATTAATATCTAGTTTCAAATAATCAATATTTATACAAATCACATATAGCACTATATCATAAACTATAAATCTGTGACATTTGGATATTTATACACATCTGTGGTTCATTTCAATCTTTTCTCTTTTTTGATTGACAAAGATCTTTTTAATCGACATATTTCAATAGTGTGATAAGTTTTTGGTTGAAATACAGTACACCGGCACTATACGATATTTTGGGAAATTGTTCAACAGCACCAAATTGGACGATATCCACAAGAAATTAATTTTTTGTGACCTCGGAAAGTTACTTTTTTTCAATTTAAAGTAGGGTACTAAATTCAGCGCGGATGTAGAAGTTGTGAATAGGCGCGGAGTGATACTTACGTCACAGTGCTGCGCATAAGGTTGTACGCATTGTCCGCGGTACGTCACGCAACCTTACGTGTGTAGATATTTGAGAAACAACTTCTACAGTTAGGATAGATTGGTTTTAAATTTATAAAATACTGTATACCTATATTAAAATATACCGAAAAAGTGTAAAGTCAGGTTAGGTTTGGTTTTAATTTTATACATTGAAATTCAGTTGTAAAATCACGAAGCATTTGCATAACTCTGCGCCTATTCACAACTTCGCGTAATTTTTATACATATATTTAAATATACTTATAAAGTCTCCAGTTAGGATAGATTTGGTTTTAAATTTATACAATACTGTATACCTATAATAAAATATACCTAAAAAGTGTCGTCAGGTTAGATTTGGTTTTAATTTTATACATTGAAATACAGTTGTATCACGAAGCTGTTGTATCACTCCGCGCCTATTCACAACTTCTACATCCGCGCTGAATTTTTTTCGCTACTTTAAATTGAAAAAAAAGTAACTTTCCGAGGTCAATTTAAAAAAAATTCTTGTAGATATCGTCCTATTTAATGATGTTAAACCATTTCCTAAAATATCGTATAGCGCCGGGCTTCTGTATTTTTACCAAGTTTTTATATGTGTCTATTTATTTATTTCCAAGAGTGCAGATTTGGACTATTGCCATTAGGTAAGTCTGTCAGTCTCCTATCTAGTCCAAAAATTCCTCAATACCTAGTCCAAAAAACAGGGTCATCATAATTGTACATCGAAAAATGTCATATACCAGCTACAATGTAAACTTTGCTCAGCACAGTACATAGGCCTGACCACGGATGGTCTGAATATCAGAATGAATGGCCACAGACATGATGTTAAAATTATGAATATGGATAGACCAACAGCTCAACATGCTGCGAGTCACAACATCACAACTTTTGATGACTGCTATACCACAAAAATAATTAAATCACTCCCTCCTGATTGCAATCCCTCAGAACTGAGAAGGTGGGAACTATCATTCCAGTGGTATACCAAGTCCAGAGAATCCCCTAACCTCAACATCAGATAAATCCATTCATTTTTTTTCCAAATAGCCTTATCTCTTTTCCTCTGACAGACTTAAATAAACTATAATCACTCATACGTTCATGGAAACAATATATATATATATATATATATATATATATATATATATATATATATATATATATATATTACTATTTTTGAGTAATTTTATCCACCATTATGGTGGATAAAATTACTCAAAAATAGTAATATATTAACTTCATAAAGTCAGTGCAACGGAAAAACAATGGATAATGTTAAATATCAAGAATATATATATATATATATCTTTAATCTGTGCATCTGTAACATCTGATTTCTACTCTACACAATCTGTGATTACAATTATTTTATTTCATTCTCTCATATTTTTTTTTTTTTTTGTGTTTTCTCTTCGATTGACAAAGACCACGGTGTGGTTGAAATATATCATTGTTTAAATGCTTTTATGTGTTTCTATTTCAAGACTACTGAGTGGACTCTTACCAAGGTAAGTCTGTCAGTCTCCTAGTCCAAAAAATCTATATATATACTTAAACAAGAATCTTACTTGGTATTTATGCAAGTATTTTCAAAGACTGGTTTTGTCTCCATCCTCAGTCATACAGTATGCTCGAAGATGGAGACAAAACCAGTCTTTGAAAGTACTCGCATAAATACCAAGTAAGATTCTTGTTTACGTACATAAGAAAGTGATAAGTGAATACAAGAAAACAGTGTTGCATAACTACAAATATATATACATATATATATATATATATATATATTGTAATAATTGGTACTTTTGTTTTATACAAAATCTTAATAAAAGTTATAATTTAAAAGAAATAACAATTCAATGCTGCTTTTTGTTACAATAAACTTTTAATATCTTAAAATGACATTCCTTGTTATCTTTTACAAAGTCACTTACTAATTAAAAATTCTTATTTCCTCTACAAAGAATTACAAAAATTAAGCTTTATTAGCCTAAGTCTAAAATTTGTTATGGCAGCAAGAAGTTTAGTTATAAAATTTAATATGAATTGAAATTGATTTAATTATTTCAATTTGAGCTTGAGCTCTCTTTATCTCGGGTTAAATAGGTGGGTTTTCTAAATTTTGACTAATAAATTTTGAGTTGGCACTTTCAAAAAAATATCTAAATTACAATTCTTACAAGTTAAAATTTTTACAAGTTATTTTAGTTCCTAATTAAATAATTTCCTGAATAATGTCTTCTTAATTGATCAGTTCAATGGTTTGGCTTATTGTTACTCTGTAATTATGATTTAAATACGATATTGCACTTTCCGCACCAGTTAAAAAAATAAAATTTTTACAGCCAATTCTGAATACGTCTTCCTCGTTCCGATGCTTTGTTCCAACTGCTTACTGACGCTACCTTTGTTAGAAAAAAATGGCCAAGTCGTGAATTTCCGCTATTTTTTCGTTTATTCCTTGTAAGTATCAGCTTTACGGATGTCATGTTCTTCTTCTTTACGGATACACTTCTTCTTCTTAACAACTGCACTTAAATTTCTTTGCATTTAAATCCAAAACTGTTTTCTATTATATCTCCACGAGAAATATTTAAAACGAATATCTTTTGCCGGTCAATGCGCACGCAACTCCACAAATCCGTTATGCATCGTGTTTACTACAGCACATTTCACTAGCTTGCCGTGTGAAAGTTTTAAGTGTATTTTTACATAGTTCTATTTAAATTGTTACCTATCAATTATTTCTAATACATTTTCTTATAAATAGTGATTTGTGTGTTTTTTTTCTTTTATATAAAATATTGTGATTAGATCTAAAATGTGGCCGTGTGCATTTTCTACACAAGTGAAATTAGGTTATGTTTACAATTCGTTCCTGGTATATTTTAGTAATTTTTACATACTGAATTTATTTATATATATTTATCTTATTTTGGTAAGTGCCTTTTATATATATATACTTCAAAATGTTACAATATATATATATATATATATATTGTAAAGTTTTTATAAAACACTTTACAACGATGTTTTATACTATTAAATGAAGATATATTATTTCTATTTAATAACCAAAACAAAAAAAACTACTCAGGAACATCTCATAATTCTTTACTATAACAATTTTTATTTCAACCTTTAAACAATACACAGAACAAAAATAAACTTAACAAATTTTAACCCAATATACTAAACTCACTTTCTTTGATTTTTAGTTACAAATTTGGTTGAAATACAGTACACCGGCACTATACGATATTTTGGGAAATTGTTCAACAGCACCAAATTGGACGATATCTACAAGAATTTTTTTTAAATTGACCTCGGAAAGTTACTTTTTTTCAATTTAAAGTAGGGTACTAAATTCAGCGCGGATGTAGAAGTTGTGAATAGGCGCGGAGTGATACTTACGTCACAGTGCTGCGCATAAGGTTGTACGCATTGTCCGCGGTACGTCACGCAACCTTACGTGTGTAGATATTTGAGAAACAACTTCTACAGTTAGGATAGATTGGTTTTAAATTTATAAAATACTGTATACCTATATTAAAATATACCGAAAAAGTGTAAAGTCAGGTTAGGTTTGGTTTTAATTTTATACATTGAAATTCAGTTGTAAAATCACGAAGCATTTGCATAACTCTGCGCCTATTCACAACTTCGCGTAATTTTTATACATATATTTAAATATACTTATAAAGTCTCCAGTTAGGATAGATTTGGTTTTAAATTTATACAATACTGTATACCTATAATAAAATATACCTAAAAAGTGTCGTCAGGTTAGATTTGGTTTTAATTTTATACATTGAAATACAGTTGTATCACGAAGCTGTTGTATCACTCCGCGCCTATTCACAACATCCGCGCTGAATTTTTTTCGCTACTTTAAATTGAAAAAAAAGTAACTTTCCGAGGTCAATTTAAAAAAAATTCTTGTAGATATCGTCCTATTTAATGATGTTAAACCATTTCCTAAAATATCGTATAGCGCCGGGCTTCTGTATTTTTACCACAAATTTTCATATACCCTAGGCTAATTTTACGATCTCTTACTATCTCGGGGTTTATAGCATGGGCTATATTTTTACTTCTTTTGTTAATTAAATAAATTTTAAAAAAACAATATTAAATTTTGAAATTAGTTTTAATAAATATTTTCCCGATTGAAAAACTTTAATTTGGAATAAGCAAAAAGGCGAAACTATTTGAACTGGATTATGATCTTATTACTATTAATCACAAGATATTCTAATGTACAATTTTAAACTTCCCTATTATCCTAAGAGTCCACTAAAGTTTCTTTTTTTTATATAGCGCTAGGTACTTAACTTATCAAATAACGTCGAATGGCTGCTTGCTCACACGTAGAATTCCGTTCTCTTTAATTTGACATTTTACACACTTAAATTCGTTTTAGTTCCTTCAAATTATATTTACACTTTATTAACTCTTTCAATTCACTTATCCCTGTTTAATCTTGTCAAGTTTCTTCACAAAACGGTATAATTTTGACGATTTCCTTTCCAATGTAAAATTTTGACTGCTAAGAAAGGTCTGCTTCCTCGGCGTCACCACGCCCGACTCTAACTACGCGCCTTAGATTTTAAACAATTGTTTGTTTTTTTAATATGGCGGCTTCTTCTTCTAAAACACATGTTGCTATAATTTAGTTCGATTCCTTCTCACTAGAGTCAACTGCACACTTGACCTATTTCTTTACTTTCACATCTGTTAATGTCAACGAACTATTTTCACCGGTTTTAATTTCGTTAACATACTGTTTCAATTTTCCGATCCTTAACCAACCTTCCAGTGTTTATTTAATTACTATTATTAGTGTGTGAAGTGTCTTTGTGTTTTACTTTTGTAATATTTCGAAATGTGTGTGTTTTGACTGGACTTCATAGAAACATAACCTTTCTAATCTCATTGTTTACAATCGTATTTCACTTTCTCCTTCAAGTAATTACTTATGCCCTATGTTACTAATATTTACAATTTTGTTTACACATAACTATTATTAGATTATCTTGTTTTAAATTTTATTTGATACAACAAATTTCTTTATGTATTTACAGTTCAAATATCTTATTTATATGTTACAACCGTTTTATAACCTTTCTAGGCTTTTACCTAAATTTCGTTTCAATTTAATCTAACCAATCTTTTAATGAATTTCTTTTTTTAAATTTTGTGTGAGTTATTTCTAATATATTCTTCCAATTCTTAAATAATATTATATAGCCCATTCTATAAATGTTACAATATATATATATATATATATATATATATATATATATATATATATATATATATAGGTTAGTTCTAGTAGAGCTTAAAGCTTATTTAGGAATTTTTTGGACTTGATAGGAGACTGACAGACTTACCTAAAGGCAATAGTCCAAAACTGCAATCTCTTGGAAATAAGCACATATAAAACACTTAATACACTTTTATTTGAAATATTTCGATCAACATGATCTTCTTCAGTCAAGAAAGAGAAAACAAAACAAAAGATTGAAGTGAACCACAGATGTGTATAAACATCCAAAAGTCACAGATTCACAGATTTATAGTTTATGATATAGAGCTATATGTGATATGTGTAGAAATTGTTATATGTGAATCGTGTAAAGATTGGTTACTTGAAACTAGATATTAAAAGTCTGTCAGAAGGAAGGTAATGGAAGGCTGTTAAAAATGGTAGAAGTTAGGGGGAAGTTAAAAGGAGTTTTATCTGATGTTGAGGTTAGGAGGCTCTCTAGATTTGGTATACCACTGGTATGATAACTCCCATCTTCTTAATTCTGAAGAGTTGCAATCAGGGGGGAGGGCTTTAATTATTTTGGTGGTATAGCAATCATTGAAAGAGATGATGTTGTGACTAGCAGCGTGTTGAGCGGTTGGCCTGTCTATGTTCATGGTTCCAACGTCATGTCTGTGGCCATTCATTCTGATGCTCAGACTATCCGTGGTAAGGCCTATGTACTGTGCCGGGCAAAATTTACATTGTAACTGGTATATTACATTACTGGATGTACAAGTATGATGACCCTGAATCTTGAAGTCCACATTGGTTGCTAGGCTATGGAAACTATTTGTTGGGATGTGTATTGGACATGTCTTGCATCTTGGTCTATTGCACGGAAAGGAGCAGTGAGGAAGTTTGGGCGGTTTTTCAGTACTTGGATCTGGTAATTTTGGATGTACTAAAATACTTTTTAAATTGAACGGTTGTCTGAACCAAATATGTGGTGGATTTGAACGGTTGTCTGATTTAGTAAACTGCCTTTAGTTACAGATTACCATCCAGGCCTAAGGAAGCTGAACAAAATATTAAAGGATGGTTTCAAGATTCTTCAAGCTTCCGCCCACACCAAAGATCTTTTCTCAAATCCACCACATATTTGGATTTATTCTCATTCTCTCATATTTCTTTTTGTGTTTTCTCTTTAATTGACAAAGACCACTGTGTGGTTGAAATATATCATTGGTTAAGTGCTTTTATGTGTTTCTATTTCAAGACTACAGAGTGGACTCTTACCTACTAAAATCCTTAAAAATAAGAAAGTGTAGAAAACTACATATTTTTCAGCAATGGTTTTGAATAATGTTAATAAAGCCTATTGAAAACTGTACATGGAAATAATAAGTAAAATGACATCAAAATATAGAAAACCTCTAGTATTAGTTTGCCTTTTTGCCCTTTTGTTGCTCTTTATTTTCACACTAATAAACCATACATTTAGTTTTTAGTTAACCAGAGCTTAGCTAGTGAGAACTATTCACAAAGGTAAAAGTCAAAATAGTGAGCTCAAAATCTCGCTAAAAATTAGTTTTTAACTAACAAACACGCAACAAACTAGTTTCGGCAACGATGTTGCCTTCGATGTTGTGTTTGTTAATTAAAAACTAATTTTTGGTGAGAATTTGAGCTCACTATTTTGACTTTTATCATACATTGAGTATTTCAACAAATTGAAAACAGAAGTAATATGGCTAGTTGAATAAACTAATTGTAATAGTCAACACACTAGAAGACCAATATTAATAACTTATTTCATAATTTCAAGAAACTTTACATGTGCAGAATGATAAATACAGAAAGAAAACCATGAAAACTTCTTAATTGAAAATATTGCTAACAGATATTTACTAAAATCTGCCATCTCTTGATGCTTCATTATATAAACAGATATTATGATTAAAGTAAACAGGAAAATAAAATCATTTGCAATCATTTTTGTTAGATAATAATTTCACTTTGACTGACACGCAGTAAAATAACTTCTTAGAAAATGCATTATAATGCAAAAACCATATGTGTTTAGCAAAATATTTACTAATGCTGACTTTAAATATGCTAGTTTCTCTAACATTAAATTGTCCACCACAGATATTGTTATAAACTTGGGTTTATATGTCTCCAAGGAGAAGCAACATGCCATTTACACAGACTCTTTGAACATCAATTTTTATTTATCAATTGTATTATAAATGAAAGTAGTACACAGTATTATACATGAAGTTAATGTTTAATACTAGCAACTGATGTTTAATTTTATTTTTTAATAGAATACAATGCAGGTCCAATATAATAGTAGAGACCGATTTCAATATTTGGAAACTAGTATCACCTGAACAAAAAGTAATGTCAGGAAAAATAAGACATTTGCCTATCAGTGTGTGATACTACAGGCCTAAACAAAGACTATTATGTTTCTGGGCTAAATGTCTAGGTTCCATTATTGATTCTGTAATAATTTATTCCTTAAAAATAAATAAATTACAGTAGTAAATATACAAATTTAAAAATCAAGTTAATCTACTTTCTATTACATAGCAATGAGAATAGATAGAATATAAAAATAAAACCCAAACATAGAAAAGAGGACAAAAGTAGTGAAAAGATGATGATAAAATGGTTTTTTATGAGATAAACTATTGAACTTTATTAAGTGCGGATCAAAATAAACAAATAAGTAAAAAAAATTATTTTGGAGCATAATTCATTTCAATTTTGCTAGTACCTCTAAAATATTTTACAAAAATTTGTTCAATCAACAAGTCACAGGTTTGATGAAAAAAACAAGTTTTTTGAGACACACACGCGCGCCCGCTACTAACAATTTATAGCTCGTTAAAAGGTTAAATTAAAAATAAAGTTCATAGAACCACATTATACCCTTTAAATATTATTTTAATAAGTGACTAACATCCACTTATAAGGATATCCAATAGAGCTTACCCAGTCTCTTATAAATGATGACACTGATATAAAAAGAAATCTTATTTTTGTTATAATATTAAAACCATTCAGTAACATTTTACACTCAACAGAGATCAACATTTATATATCCAATCATAGCCACTAAAATTATTATTGGTGACTTTAACACAAACTTTAGACAGATAAAAAAATTAATTAAATTCATGATATTAAATATTGAGGAATATTGAAGTAATAAAAACTGTCTTTGATGGGCTTTAATCTTTATTGTAGAAAGAAATAATTATTTTTGACTAAAATACTTGTTTCATAATTTAAAGGGTTCTCAAGTGAAAATAACAGAAGTTACAAATAAATGCTTATTTATTATTACAAGGATAAATTATATCTTATAAGACTATGCCGTTATTATATGGGTAAACACTACCCATATAAATATTTTTTGCAAAAACCTATAATTACCAGACAAAAGAAGTACACAGAAACACATTATTTTATCATTTTGTACTAATAATTTGTGTTATAGAGTTGTTTTAATTCAACACCTAATTAGTAATAATGGCCAATATATTTCAGTTATCATCCACAAGTTGAGTGACTATACCATTAACAATATTTGTATAAAGTATCGAAAGCTTATATACTGTAATCCGCAATGCCATAGATTCTAGAATACAAAAGTAACCTAACAAGGTCCAAAAGACAATTTCTTGAATGTGTGAGTAAATGAACCTATGCACTGAATATTGTTAATTAATTACTTGGAGTAATTTACTGTGGCTTATTATTAATAAATAACACACACAACCTCTAACCACAAGTTTATTTTAGTTTTAAGTACATTTTGGTTACAAATTAACCATCCTCAGAGACATAACAATACATACTCAGTTTTGTATTGTCAGAGAGTATGAATATTTGTGGTTAAAGGTTGTGTGTATTATTTATTGTTAATTAAATAACGCTAAAAATATAACATTTTTGTTTAAGGCTATATTTCTAATAAAATTATTTTTGCATTTTTGGTTTAGAATTTATTTTACCTATACACTTTATATAGGTATTTTTTACATTCTCTTTCAAGTGTATTTTTGTAATCGATCATTCCTTCTACCTACAAAAATGTTGAAGTACTCCTTGTCTAAGATATTAATTTATAACAAATTATACTTCCAGTCTATGGTGAAGGTTGTTTATGAGATGAACAGTTGAGAAATATATTACAACAAAAATTAAAGTTCTGAAAATAATCTTATTAGGAAAAATAAATTAAAAGTTATATACAACTTAAGTAAATCATATTTTTCTAATAAATAAAAATTTTAAAAAACATTTAAAATAAATTAAAATCCTACTTAAATGTTAGATTTAATGTCTATATTATTTTGTTAAAATCTAACTGTTAAGTTTGACAACTTTTTAACATTTTTTTACAAATTTATGATTTGAATGAATAACTTATTTCTTATAAATACTATTTATAGACACTAGTATAAACTAATGTTTTGTAACTTTATCATGGGAAGATGTAAAATAATACAAAAATAAATTTACAGCTTATTATACCATAAAAACACATACTTATTGTGCTATTTAAGGGTTGGAATGTAATTCATGATATAATTTTAAATAGTTGATATTGTGCTTAGTATTTACAATTGACAACAAAAATCTTACTTTTCAATAAGAGCATTTTTGTTTAATTTCAAGTTGTTCATTATTGCATTTTAAAGTTATCCTTTCTTCTATTTATTAATAATTTAATTAGGTTTAACATTTATTTAGGTTTCAGCTTTTAAACACAGGAATATCAGTTGAGTAATGTTATTCCTGAGAACAAATGTAGTAACATTTTCATATTTCTTTAAATACTACAATAAAAACATAATAAATCTGATATATTTTACTATAAATATTCATGTTTTATCCGGTGGTGCTTGAGTGTGTGCTAAGTAAAGAAAGCCAATTGATGACAATGCACTCACAAGAAATATGACATCAAACCATCGATGGTAAAAATTAAACTGAAGATCTCCAAGCACCTGAGTTATGATGACTCGATATTCAGGAGGCATGTTCATGCGCATCAATAAAACTGACGACACAAAATGCATTCCCTGTAAGCAAACACTTCATAAATTACCATTTCTTATTACAAAATAACATTCTAACAAACTATATTTTTTAATGCATAATCATAAGCTTTCTGAAATAAGTCTTAACCAAAAAACATTTTCAAGATAAATGTTTTTTTTGTCACTGGGGTAAAACCTTATGTTCTTTTTGGGGGGGGGGGGAACATGTGTTTTATGATCATCTGAGTTGTTTTGAATGCTACTCAATAGTGTAATATGAACTTGATGGTTTAAAGTGACAGTGACGGTTTAGTGCAGGGGTTCCCAAACTTTATGGTACCACACCCCCTCTTCTTGAAATGAAAGCTTCCCACGCCCCCCCCCCCATATATTTAGATTTACACTCTAAATAAATGGTATGGGCATATGAAAAAGAAAAAAATATTATATATATTGAAAACAATTTATTTATATATACATACTTTTACATGAAACATGATATAACACAGAACGTAATGGACTACAAAATTCAAGAATGATATAACACTTCAAGTTTTAATTTGCAACCTGATTTTTACCTGATAAGAGGGAAATCTGTTAGTGAGATGGATGAGAATGCATTTTTTTTCACTAGCATGCCCATTTGAGGTTCTATTTTAGTCCATTTGAGGTTGTCTATAAATTGGCAGACAATGATATGACACTGTTGAGCAATCTTTTTAAACTTCTAAATAAAAGGTACTGTCCCTTGACATTAAAAAAGAAAATCAGTATTGTTTTGATGTTTGATTTAACTTGACATTTTTTGGATGGAGTGACAAAGATGTCTTCCATTTACTTGACTGTTGCTTTTTTGCTGGGTCATAGCTATAGCACCACGACTCTTCATAAGTAATGACCTTTGACACGAAATTTGGATTAGTTTCAAGCTGTTGTTTCAAAGCACATGTGAAAATTGTTAAAATTCAGTGAACGGAGCTCCAAGATAACCCTCTGACAGTTGATCAATTTTCTGTCGACAGTCTGTGAACACAAGCTCTCAAATTTTTTTTACATTTTTGTCAATTAGGGCAGTTGATGGTCATCCAGAACGAGATTTGTTACCAATTGACATGTAACCATTTTTAAACCAAGCAAACCACTTGTACACTTGTGTTTTCTCGTCGTCATTTTTGTAAGCCATTTTCAAAATTAAAATATTTCCAGCTTGATTTTTACTGAGTAGAAAACAAAATTTTACAGCTCTTTCACTTAAACCCGCCATCATGAAAAAACAATGCTAGCAAAAAAAACCACTGCACCTGAACAGAAAGAGGCAGATCGACAACATAGGCGGCACTGAATTAGCAATGAGTTGCGAGGCAGACATGAGTAGCACACAAGCTCCGTTCATGGCAATAGCATTCCGGTTTATTTTGGATAAATTGTGTCAGCCACTTGGCCCTACTTTTCATATATGATTTAGATTATTGTTATCCTAATAATTAGGATAATTATTAATCATCTAATATAAAAACAATCCTACTAAACAACAGTTTTTGTTTTTATTTAAAACATTATTTTATAATATTTTATATGTTTAAAATAAAATATGAACCTTCTATAACTAACAGTAACATCTTCTACAAAAGCAAAGTCTACATCATACAAAGTTTAAAAAAGCAATTGTAAAAATAAACAGCTTAATTAAAAATCCAAGTTGTGACTCTTACCATGATTTGAGCTAAAATTAAAACAATGATGTTTGAAGACTTGCTACTGGAAATTGCATGGAAAAACTGAAAAAAATATTAAAACAAAATAATCAGCAAATTGTGTTTTTATTACATTTATAAATAATATTCTAAACCAATATTCTATGTTCCAGAAAATAGTCAATTTGTAATCAACAATAATTTTGTTTGCTGTTTTATCACAAAGAGTTAGTGACCATGAAAAAATGTGGTTCTTCAGTGTTAAAATAAAATCTTTGGCATTTACATGGGAATTTTCCCTTTCTTCTTGCTTTATTTGCAAAAGAGGTGGCTATATTAACCAGATAGCCAAAAGGAAAACAGTTTTAGAATAAATATGTAAAGTATAAATTCTTAAATATTGTAGATTTGTTTATAACATAAAATATTGATTACAGCACCAAAATAGTATACAATTACATCAGTGCATAAGAAAACTGAGCCTAAATCATGGTAATAAAACCTAAACAGATAAATTTAACAACAATAAAAACATAACTAAAATATAACATCAAACAAATAATTAACAAACAAAATTAAATACAAGTACTGCAGCTTTTAAAAAGGCCCAGCAAGAAAAACTAATTATCAAGTGACATTTGTGAAAATTAAACAAAACAATACAGGGGTGAAAATTTAGAATTTTCACATACTGTATGTCTTTTGATTGCTTTAACAACAAATAAATACACCAAAATTAATAAAACAAAAAAGACATCTAAAACTTATGTGGTAATTTTTCAAGGAGTTCATTTTCACCACTATCTAATTTATTCTTGAGATATAACTCTTTTCCTTGGTTTATGGTAGTTTAAAAACTTGAAGCAGGATGCTTAAATGGGTAATTTTAATAATATGTAATATTTTTCATACTTTAATTTTTCTTAAGACCAAAATGCCAAAGTACCCTAGATAGGTCTAAATGTGTATTCACCAAGAATGGGTGTTTTAATTTGAATCCATTCTTGCTGCTTTGTGATATTTAATCACTTTTCATTCTGTTTTGGACCTCAGGTAATATAAAGATAAAGATGACTCTAATATCCTATTAGAAAATTATCTCTACTTTACGAAAGTGTGCTTTTCAGAGTGTATCACATTTTGGCTTGTAAATTTTCTGTTATTTGTAACAAAATAAAATAATAAATGTAACTGCAATAGTAATAGATACTTGTGTTAGAGAAAACAATAAGCACCATTATAGGATATTGATGAAATTTGAAAAAAAATATATAAAATACTGAACTACCAGAACGTTCTGTAAAAATAGTTTCGCCAATTTGGTATTATTTTGAGGTAAAATAACAAGGTTTAGGCCTATTTATTAACAAAAGAGTTTTTGAAAAATTATAAATCTAATGTAATCAAAGACTTTCTCTGAAACCCCATAATTGTTTTACAAGGTGAAGCATATAGCTTGAAGACTGGTCAAGGAGTTGATTGTTCTATAAACTGTATAGCTGAAAAGGCAAGTTCAGAATGGTTATACAAAAGCCAGATTCTTACTCTACAGACATTTTTTTTACTAGACAAATAAAATTAGAAACAATTTATTTTGTACTTAGCACAAATTAGTTCTCCTTAGATATCTTCTTTGTTTGTCTTCTTTTTATACGTTTTGCTAATAATCTGTGTCATTTTATTATTAATTGTTAATTTGAAAGAATAATTTGAAGTGTTTTCTTATGATTATTCGCTTTAATTAAATTTAAAATATTTTCAATATGTAAAAATATTGAGAACATCTAAGCAAGAATAAATGAATTTATAATTAAAGTACTTTTATTAATTTAGAGAGAAAATATTTTTGACTACACTAGTCAACCATCATCAGGGTCTACACTGATATTTATGTTTATCTATACAATGATAATGATTGACTAGTAAAATAGAAAACTTTTGTCTGAGGATGTTTTTAAAATTTAATTGCATTATAGGTTCACACAATACATAATATTGTGAAGATTCAAATTTTTTTTTAAAAATTTTTTTGTATATTGAAAGTATAAAATCTAAATTCATTCCTACATACTACATGCTTCAAAGTAAATAACTGTTTATAAAAATACTCACCTTTGTCAGAGTCAATAACAAGCCTCTAATTGAAGTAACTACAATACAACCAACTAAAAAAAAGGAAATATGTTGGGACCAGAATGCCACATCAATGTTGAATCCTATCCAATGAACTGCTATCTCCATTCCTCTGGTTACTGGGTCTTTCTTACCCACTCGATCAAACACAATGTTGACTGTAGACTAAAAACACTGATCCATAAGTAACATTTTTGAAAATTGCAAGATTTTTAAAATATTTAATAAACTACAAAAAAATAATTGAAGTCACTCTTTTAGTAAGCTCTGAGTTAACAATGGGAAACATCTTGTGAAACAGTTGTCCTCAATTAACAAAAAATGTGTTAATATAGATAAGTGACATACAGTATTAATATATGTTGAAGTTAAAAATTCAATAATTCCGATAATTTGTAAAACTTCTTAACAATTCACAATTTTAGGCTTAGGTAGTCTCTTCAATATAAAACTTACTTTTCAACAGCAAATATATTTTTACCATTTTCTTGCTTACTTGACTACACCAACCAGTACTTTAAAAAAACACTATTCAACATTGTATCACAAGAATTTTCATTTACTTCAACTGAGGATAAACAATTTACAATGTAAATATGGACATTTCTTATTAAAAATAAACAATACATTTTTTCAAATACCTTTTCCACTTAATTCCTTACATCTTTTTTTTATTTTTATTACATATTTCAATTTTCGTTTAAACAATGCCATAAAGCATTACAAGATGTATGTTGCAATCAAAGACGATTGTCTTCTATGAAATTAACTAGTGATTCTACTTGTCATCTGTGGTTGAAGTCTTTACTACTGAAAAACTTCTTCAGAAAAATTGATTGACACCAAAGTCTAGACTGTATGCTGTATAGCCAAGCTATTACCATATAAAAAATCTGATTGTATTGGTTTCATTGGGAGAGTGGAATTTGACATTGAGATGCAGTAAAAGAAACTCCGGATTCATGTTTATTTGAGCACTGGAGATTAATATTGAATAAATGATAAAAACGGTTTAATATTGATTGAGTCAAGTTTATTTGTATTAGTGTGATGTTTCAGCAACTATTTTGTTGCCCTTTTCAAGCCTAAAAACAATATTATGTTATTTAAAAATACTCTTGTAAAATACAAGCACACTCAGTACAATAAATTAAAACTTTAGGAAAGATTCACACCTGTGTGATACTAAGAGACAGGTTGGTGTTCATATACGTGAACATGAGAATAATAGTAAGAGGGATAAACACTCTTTCTCTTGTTTTTTAAACATAGTAAAAGGTTTGGGCATAAATTTGATTTTGAAAGTTTTATTGTACTGGATAATGAGTCCAACTAGAGGAAGATGACTTATTTTGAAGTTGTCCATATTAATTTACACAAGAATTGTATAAATATTTTAAAACATTTTGATAAGGCATGCAGTATTTATAAACCATTGTTGTACAAACTACAGACATCCAAGAATTAGTTACTGTTAATTTGGATGGTAGATCCTCTTGATATTTTATTTTATTTGTCTGTGTTTCATATATATATATATTGTTTCTCTCTCTGTGTTGTTGCTGTTTTTAATAATAATTTTTTTTTTTAGATGAATTTATGGGTTTTACTTCTTTGGTGGGTTATATTATTACAATTTTGACTACAATTGCATTGTATTTTTCTTAAAGTTTTAATTAATTTTAGAGAGTGTACTTGTATTTAATTAAAGTGTTTTTAAGCAATTGTTTTCAGGCAACAAAATAGTTGCCGAACTAATTAAATAAACTTGACACAATATTAAACTGTTTTGTCATTTATTCAAAACTTCAGATGTTAGATCATGTTAATTATTCTTTTTTGCACAAAGTTTAATCAGACTAGCACAATTGAAATTGTAAATCAACAGTATTATTGAATTTTTCCATTTACAACACTGATTAAATTGTCTGTGATCACTGATAGACGACCTGATTGCTGTTTATCATAGGCATTTTTCCGAACCAAATTACTAAATGTATTTCATAGTCAGCAGATTGAGCAGATGTTTTAAACAATTGAAACTGGCACTGAAAACAGCACACCGCAACAATACCAATTCAAATGGCATTGTTTAATGTATGGTCAAACATGTATTTAGTTGTTTAATTCATATATTTTAATGACAGCAATGCTCAATTAGCTGTAGGGACTAAATTACTTTGGTTTTGGTAACGTTACTAAGTAGTAAAGAGTTTTAAACAAAAGAAAACTAGTTTAATTTTTCTAATCTTAAAGTATGATTTTGTGAAAAAAGATTTGACCAAAACCTTGTGCAACTGCTAAAATTAAATGTATCCTGAAGACTAGCTGTAACTGAAATAACTGGTTCCTAAACAGTTAAATACAAAAGTAAATATATATATTATAGTGCAACTATATATAAAAAATATGACACACAAACAAAAAAGAGGACGTATAATTTAAAAAACACATTCTTTCCAGAATCATGTTTTACAAAAATCCTGTATTAAAAAAAGCTTAGAAAACTTTAACAAAACCTTTATAAAATAACATAAATCAAAATTTAAAAAACAATGTTATGAAAGTTGAATAACAAAGCAAAAACAGGTAAACAAATATATAGGGTGATAATTTTGATTTCTAAAACCAAGAGATGATGTCAAGTTGAACCTCTCTTCACCTTGAATTCTAGTTGTGATGCCATGATTTCGTATATATCTTCTAGAAAGTTTATTCTCATTACCTCAATCCTACTTACATTTTCATACCTTTTCTATTCTTCATATGTGATAACAGCCATAATACCTGGTTGGCTTAAGACTAACAAAAAAAAAAAAATAAAAACTGCAGAAAGACACCAGGAATCTATATAAAATTCTCCTAGGGCTCAAGCTATTTACTAAACGTAACTCAGAATTATTAGGACCTAACTTGATGTTAACAAAAATAAGTTTTACTTTTATGTTTAAATACCACTTTATTTTCAAATAAAGGTAACCAAAACAGGCATATTTCAAAACTCTGTTGACTTATTGAGTTGTCCATTATTTTCATATAAGAGGGTTGAATTAATTTGCACTTATAAAAATTAAGTTCAAGTTGTAGTAATTCTCCTTCATTAAAAAATATGCAATCATTTTCAGATCAAATACCAATGAAAATATCTCTGGAAAAAATAGTAACATAAATCTAACTTTAGTAGCTATATGAAATTTTGAAAAAATGTAGGTACATACTTACAATAAAAATTTTCCACATACAATATAATGAGAAGAAATAGCCCAGGCAGTTGAAGTATTTCCCCCTCCACGTCCTCGCCCAATCTAAACGTTCTCTCATATTATGCATGTCATGTGCTTCTAAGAATAACTGTCTACTAAGTTCTTCTAAAGCTACTATTTCTTGTTTTAAGTTCTTAACATCTATTATAACATTAAGGATATATGTAGCAACATTTTTCAACACTTTATATAAAATCTGATTACGGCTCTATCTATTATGCCTAGAACATCTGATAGAAGGACAACTTATAGGCTATAAATATTTACTAAATTTAAACTACTTAACTAAGTGAATAAGTAATTGCTTACTTGCTGACGCATTTCAAAACGATCATTCCTTTTACGAAACTAATCCTCTACTCAGGTAAATATAACTACTTAACTAAGTGAATAAGTAATTGCTTACTTGCTGACGCGTTTCAAAACGATCATTCCTTTTACGAAGCTAATCCTCTACTCAGGTAAATATAACTACTTAACTAAGTGAATACGTAAAAGGAACGATCACTTTGAAACGCGTCAGCAAGTAAGCAATTACGTATTTACGTATTCACTTAGTTAAGTAGTTTAAATTTAGTTTAGTCAGTGAATTCAAGATGATTACATCAAGAAACTTCTTTTATAAATATTTATTCGCTGAAGGTTTTGAGAAGCAATAAATATCCCTTAGAGGTTACAGACATCTATTCTGGTACCTGACATAAAAAAAAACTTTTAAAATGAAACAAACAATTAAAATCCTGACAAAAAACTGTCATCTGTATGATATGGATGATTAGTATGTTGTGACAAATATTTAGTTCACAGGAAAAAATAGGTTAGGTATAGAAATATTTTATAAATTTTTGGAAATAATGCTTTTCTATTTAATTACAGATAATCAAGCATTGTCATGGTCACTAAGCCATTTCAGAAAATTGAGAAAAATTGAACGATGGTTAGAGCAAATTATGATTGCCTTTAAAAATACTTCAAGTCAAGGGAAAAGACAACCCAGTAGCAGACGCTTTAAACAGAATACATATAGAATGTAGAGATATATAGATAGAAATAATAGAAGTGTTACCTAAAAATGGAACTTCAAATACTAACTAAACAGTTAACTATTTAATAAATAATAAGATGGCAGAATATCGAGTCAAAATTTATTTATTTAATTATTGTAACGTTTTGGCAACGATTTGCTGCCCTTATCAAGCATGAAAACAAATTTTACAGTACACCATAAAATAAAAGTACGCTCAACAACAAAAATATAAACCTTTAAAAAAATTTTCCAATAAAATTTTTTTCACAAACCTAATAAAACAACCCACTTACATGGCGAGAGTCATAAATTCATCTAAATATAATTAAAAACAGTAACAAAGCCAAAAAAACATCAATATACACACATAAAAACACCCAAATAAAATAACTGATCATAAACCATAAAACAACCAAAGAGTTCAACATACAAATCGCGTTAACTAATTCTTGGATGCTTTTAATTTATACAACAATGGCTATACATACTACATAATTTATCAAAACTGTTTTCAGGCTTGTTAAGGGCAACAAATCAGTTGCCGAAACGTTGGAATAATTAAATAAAACAATTTTGACTCGATATTCAACAGTCTTATTATTTATTCAATTGTTATTTTGAGTGGTCAAATAAACATGAATAAAGAGTAAACAATATGATTGGTTACTAATAAAACTGTAAATGTAAATTTAATCACTCAAATACCTATACGTTTTACTGATAAAATGACATTTTTAAAAATTAATTTGGAATTTTATAATAGAATTTTAAAATAATAGAAAGTGTACCAAACAAAATTAACAGTCAAAAATTTTATCAAAATAAAACATTTCTAATGTTTAAAAATAAGGAGAAATCTAAACTACAAATTGAGTTATCAAAATTATCAATAAACATTATTTTTTTAAAATTATCACAATTGCACAATATAAGGTTAAATAAGTCAAATGAGAACATTTGGAAAAAATAAATATTTTTATAGACATAATTTTTTAAAAATTATTTTGGATAAGGTTGAAAATTGTGAAATTTATTTTAGGTAGTGAATGAATTCAAGAATAAATACGATGCAGAGCAATATTGAGATATAATCCAATGGCCACCTTTGGCGCTTAACTTCTTGCTACCTAATGTGACGGTGCTAGTGCACCTCATGGACCAGAGAATTCTTGTAAACATCAAGAAGGCTACAAGCAACAAATGCTCAACCAACTGATTGTAGATGAAGAATGTGGAGTTGAAGAAAACCTCAAATTTTTCAATGTTAAAACTGTCATTTATATGATAGCCGAAACATGGAACCAAGTTGATCAAGTCACTCTCATAACATCTTGTAGTAAACTAAGACCTAGAGTATGTGATCTTCCAGAAAACCGAGATGAAGAGTGAATACAAGTCAAGGAAGTAAACAACAAAAGCTGGCCTGAACAGTTACTAGATATGTAAAAAACAATTGACAGGTGTTCTGAAGTTAACCTTGCTGGCACTGATAACTGGCTAGAAGCAGACAATGATGTAGGTTACAATGTGGTAACTGATGAAGAAATCATATCTGCCGTGACAAAATATGATGAAAATTATAATGATAAAGACGATGACCGTGGTAATCAACCAAATATTTTGAGCCAAGCAGTATTCCCCTGGATGACCTAATCGTTTACTTTGAATGTCAGGAGGAAACAACCTTAACCAAGCCCCTAATGTTGAAGTGGATGCGTGATCGGGCAGCTCCCAAGCGCTATATAAAATTAACACAGCAGACAGTCATGTCCTTCTTTTAAGGAGAGCAGATGTTTTGTATTTTTACTTTCCAAATGTAAACATGTAGATAAATGTACAGTATATGTGTTTTAGTGATGTCTGTGTGTGTGCATGTGTTATAACGGTCCCAAAAAGGGGAAACGTATAATAAGAAAAATTACAAATTTCTCTGTGCTTAGAAATAAAGAAAAATATCTTGAAGAAAATCATTGAAGGCAGCAAAAACAAAGAATTAGAATATGTCTATTTCAAGTTATTTTTGCAACAATGTTCTAATAGAAACCTGACTTTGGGTCCAAGTCTTTGTGAAAAGCTATGATCTTAAATTATTTGTGAAAAGCTTAGAAAAAAATATTACACTATAAAAAATGTTTTTTCCCTTGTGCAAATTTCTTACATACAGTAATTACTCAAAAATCACCATTTTTTGAAAAATCCAACTATCCAAATTTTTTATTACATAGATAGGGTTCGGTCCCAATTTATTCATATACTTGAAGTTCTACTACATTCGAAATATCTAAAGAATAATATTTTCAGTATCATTAACAGCTTTATTTTTTCTTTTCGTTTATGTCATTAACTTCTTTACAAAATATAAATTACATACATTAGATAAAATCTGCATTTTTCTTTCAATACTAACATTTTAAATGTAAACTATCACTATATAGATTATTTTTCCAAAAACAAATGATTTTCTAATATGACTTAGAATTTTAAATAACATCATTGGTTTTTTTCTAATGACTATTTGAACTTGATTTGAATTATTCACAAAAATCAAGAAAGACTTCAAAGCATTATTTCCAAATATAAGTTAATTTAATCATCCCAATGTATAGAAATAAAGGATACTTTCCATGGTACTTGTAGATCCAGACGTAACATTCTTTAAAAGACCCCATATGCCTTGCCCATTGAAACTTTTACCACTCCCAGAGTTATTTAACTCTCTTTTCTTAGCCAAAGCTATCCTTTTTTTCTTAACAAGTATCATATCTATAGTTTGTAGTAATCGTTTTTCTATAGCTTGTACATCTGTTGTAGTCACATGTCTGAAATCCAATTTAAATACAGAAATATTACAAAGAGGGTTCAAATTATATAAGTTAAAATACGCGGCTATAATATATATCTAGTATTAATGCTTAGCAAATGAATTATATGTGACACACTTTGTATCAAATATATTCCATAATATTCACCTATTATAAATTGACAAGATTTTAGATAATAGTAAATATTATTTATTGTTATAAATACCTCAGAATCTGTAAACCATGTAAGAAAATAGTTGAACTTTTAAAATTAATTCCAATTTTTTTGCCTTGAAAGATAAAATAGTATTTTAAACCAAAATACTAATGTAGCTGGATATCTTGCTGTAATCGGTTACTGTGATTCTAATAAAGCACTACAAAATCATTGTTATTTGTTCCCAGAACACAATTTAGCTTTATATATTCGTGTCCTTCTATTAAATCACAAATTGTTTTCAATTATTTCATCGACTACTTATTATTAAGAACAACTAAACCAATAATTGTTCAAACAAAATAAAATATATTTCAAAATAAAGGAGAATTAATGAGTTATTTTTTTAAATAGATATTTTTATATACTAGTTTTTATACTAATTTTTATATACTATATTTTAGTCTGCTATATATATATATGAAGTTAATATATTACTATGTGAGTAATTTTATCCACCATTAAGTGCAATAATTTTACCTTGAGTGATGAGGCACCTTTCGGTCGTTGACCATTGTCGAATCACTGATTTTTCTCTGCTGTGGATGCTACGTCCGTGAAGCCGGTGTTTGTTGGCGTTACGCGCACTTTTTCTTGATCTGTGTGTATGATATTTCTGTATAGTATGTCTTCTGTATATGTTGTTTGTAGATTCATTAAGTTGTTGTGTATGTTTTTATAAATGTGGTATTTTTCTAGTGAGTTTAGTTCTATTGGGTTGTTATTTATTTCCAGTATGGTTAGGTTATTTTCGTAATTTGTTATTTCGTGTTTATGGGATATTAGGTGTGCTGCAACATTTGATACTTTAGAATTTTTGTTTCTGAATGCTCTATAATGTTCTTCAAATCTTATTTTAAATGTTGTGGTTGTTTTTCCTATGTAAAAAGCGTTACAGTTGTTGCATGTGATTTTGTAAATTCCTGATTCACGGACGTAGCATCCACAGCAGAGAAAAATCAGTGATTCGACAATGGTCAACGACCGAAAGGTGCCTCATCACTCAAGGTAAAATTATTGCACTTAATGGTGGATAAAATTACTCACATAGTAATATATTAACTTCATAAAGTCAGTGCAACGGAAAAACAATGGATAATGTTAAATATCAAGAATATATATATGTATATGTTGTGTTGTGGGTGTTGGGTTGTAGTGTTGTGTTGAGGTTAGGTTTTTTTGTGAATTTATTGTATATATTTTTTATAATGTGTTTGTTGTATCCATTTTCTATTGCTATTTTTGTAATGTTATCTAATTCTTCATTTAATTTTTGTTTGTTATCCTGTGTGTATTTTATTGCTTTATTTATCATGTTACTGTAAGTGTTAATTTTGTGTGTCCAGGGGTGGTTAGATTTGTAGTGTATTGTGGTGTTGTTGGAAGTAGGTTTCCTGTATACTGTAGTTTCTATTTTATTATCATTTATATTTAAAGTAATGTCGAGGAAGTTGATTGTTCTGTTTGTTTCTGTTTCAACGGTGAATTGTATGTTTTCGTTGTATGTATTTAGTTTGTTTAATATTATGACGTGTTCGTTGTGAATGGTAGGTTGGTATATTACAAGTATATCGTCTACATACCTTGTCCATAGTGAGATATTGTGTGTACAACCGGAACACAAAAATAATGAAAATAAAAAAATCTACCTAAAATATAAATACACCAATAACAAAATAGAAAAAATAACAAATATATACAACAAAGAATGCTACACTCCAACTTACAAACCAAACAACAAAATAATAAAATATCTTAATAACACAAACCACAAAACAAATTCAGAAAAACATAACCTATCAGGAATTTACAAAATCACATGCAACAACTGTAACGCTTTTTACATAGGAAAAACAACCAGAACATTTAAAATAAGATTTGAAGAACATTATAGAGCATTCAAAAACAAAAATTCTAAAGTATCAAATGTTGCAGCACACCTAATATCCCATAAACACGAAATAACAAATTACGAAAATAACCTAACCATACTTGAAATAAATAACAACCCAATAGAACTAAACTCACTTGAAAAATACCACATTTATAAAAACATACACAACAATCTAATGAATCTACAAACAACATATACAGAAGACATACTATATAGAAATATCATACACACAGATCAAGAAAAAGTGCGCGTAACGTCAACAGACACCAACTTCACAGACCGAACATCTACAATAGAAAAACATCAGTGATTCAACAATGGTCAATTGACCGAAAGGTGCCTCATCACTCAAGGTAAAATTATTGCACTTAATGGTGGACAAAATTACTTACATAGTAATATATTAACTTCATATATATATATATATATATGAAACTACAACAATAGATGTTACCTCTCTTTACACAAACATCCCGCATGCGCACGGTCTATCAGCTCTCGAAACTTTCCTCAACAAACGTTCAGACAACCCTTACCCTACTACACCTTTCCTAGTTCACCTCGCCAAATTCATTCTTGAAAAGAATAATTTTCAATTTGAGGGAAAGAACTATTTGCAAATAAAAGGAACAGCAATGGGTACTAGGATGGCCCCGTCGTACGCAAACCTGTACATGGGTAATATAGAAACAGATTTCCTAAAAACTCAAACACACCAACCATTATGTTGGTACAGATATATAGACGATATATTCGTTATCTGGACACAGGGAATCTCAACACTGGAAAGTTTTTTGAAGGGCTTATCACTATGTTCCACACTTCAATTCACCTGGGAGAAGTCTGCAGCAACAATCACCTTCTTGGATGTAGATGTAACAATCAGAGATGGGAATATCTATACAGGTGTCCACATCAAACCGACGAACCATCTACAATACCTACATTTCAATAGCAACCACCCCATGAATATAAAAAGGTCCATACCATATAGTCAGGCAGTCAGGGGCAAGAGAATTTGTTCCAACGATATAGCATTGGAAGACTTTAATAGAAAGACCTTACTAGCTTTCCAAAAAAGAGGATACCCTAAACAACTCGTTGAGAATCAAATCCGCTTGGCTCAGTCATCTGATGTACCCAGACCACCTATGGAGGACAAACTGTCTTTAGTTACAGATTACCATCCAGGCCTAACGAAGCTGAACAAAATATTAAAGGATGGCTTCAAGATTCTTCAAGCTTCCGCCCACACCAAAGATCTTTTCTCAAATCCACCACATATTTGGTTCAGACAACCGTTCAATTTAAAAAGTATTTTAGTACATCCAAAATTACCAGATCCAAGTACTGAAAAACCGCCCAAACTTCCTCACGGCTCCTTTCCGTGCAATAGACCAAGATGCAAGACATGTCCAATACACATCCCAACAAATAGTTTCCATAGCCTAGCAACCAATGTGGACTTCAAGATTCAGGGTCATCATACTTGTACATCCAGTAATGTAATATACCAGTTACAATGTAAATTTTGCCCGGCACAGTACATAGGCCTTACCACGGATAGTCTGAGCATCAGAATGAATGGCCACAGACATGACGTTGGAACCATGAACATAGACAGGCCAACCGCTCAACACGCTGCTAGTCACAACATCATCTCTTTCAATGATTGCTATACCACCAAAATAATTAAAGCCCTCCCCCCCTGATTGCAACTCTTCAGAATTAAGAAGATGGGAGTTATCATACCAGTGGTATACCAAATCTAGAGAGCCTCCTAACCTCAACATCAGATAAAACTCCTTTTAACTTCCCCC
>JBAIZL010000001.1:41136270-41238770 GCA_036971475.1 Prosapia bicincta
GAATGAAGTCGTTTCACAGTATGATCTCGTAGGCGTTTCAAGGTCAGTAGCTCCGCAGTTGACGTATCACTTTGTTTCTCAAAGTAGGTCATCAACCCCTCCAGCATTGCAGCCGCCCTATTATGAGTTATGCTGACCGGTTCGTCTGTGTAGTCTTCCTCTTCCGAGCTGTCATTTTCTGTGTTTGCAGTGCACACCGTGACGATTTCGTCCTCGTTGAGCACTTGATAACCAATGTCATTATCACTGATAATCCACTCGGAAATATCAGTGTCTTTCAACTCTGCTCAACCCTCCAATTGTTGAAAAATCTGAACAAATTCAGTGTCGTCATTAGTAGGTTGACTGTCGGTTTTTTCACTTTCCTGTGGCATTTCAGGCCACAATTTTTTCCAGCTCGAGTGTAAACGGTTGAATTTCCTCCCATGATTCTGCATCCATATAAATGACATCCTTTATAGTCACTTTTTTAAGAATTTAAATAACTTGTGTAGCTGGATCTGCTTCTTGTTGTTCCAAAAGCGATAAAATTAACTTTTTCTGTATCGCCTCTATCATGCCCTGGTCCATCGGCTGAATGAGAGCCGTGACGTTAGGAGGAAGAAATTTAACAAAAATGTCACCATGACGCATTTCGTCTTCATTTGGGTGGCATGAGGCATTATCAATTAGTAAAACTGCTTTTCGAGGGAGTTTTTTCTCTTTTCAAAAATTTTCTGTTGTTGGAACAAACTTTTCAAAAAACCAGTCCTTAAAAATTTGACTGTTCATCCACGCTGATTTTTGGAACTTGTATTGGGCTGGTAGAACACTTAAATTTACAGTTTTAAAAACCCTAGGCTTTGCGGATTTCCCTATCACCAAAAGTGGAAATTTTAGATCACCAGAAACATTACTGTAGGGCAGGAAAGTCATACATTCTTTCTTAACTTTATTGCCTTTTGCTACTGAATCTAATTTGGAAACTAAAGTTTTTTTTTGGGGGGAACATTTTATAATTTAATCCGGTTTCGTCAGCGTTGAACAACTGACAAGGTTGTAAGTTTTCATCTCTGAGAAACTTGCCAAATTTTTCTTTGAATTTTTCACTGGCATCACTGTCACCTGACAAAATTTCACCACTTATTCCGAGTTGACGGATGCCGTGTCTTTCCTTCCACCATGACAGCCAACCCACACTGGCAGTAAAATTAGGGTCTCCTTTTAACTTTTCAGTTAAAGTTTCAGCGGGATCGTTTGCAAATTTACACCCGATAATGGAACACCCTGTTCCCGTTGTTGGCAAAACCAAACATACAAAGCATCATCTAGGGTTTCATTTTTTGGTTTTTTTAATGTGCTTCTGCCGCCTAAACTGTCCTTACTAACCATTTTTGCACATAAATCTTCAATTTCCTGTCGCTTTTTTTCCCAATCGGAAACAGTTTGTTTTCCCATGCCTAACTCTTTTGCAATTTTAATAAGCGATTCACCTCCATCAATACGAAACAAAGCTTAAAGTTTTTGTTCCATTGTCACTGTCACTGACTTACGTTTGGTCGCCATTTTCACTGAACACTGAACGAGACGTAAATAAAAAAACCGATCAATATCGCACTAGAATTAAATAACAACTGAGCAGATATCTTGCGAGAAGCACTAAAGGGGGCATCCCTCCGACAATACAACTGACCTGACGCAAGACGGATAGACTGTCTATCCATTTAGTCAGAGGTCCTTTATCTTTTGTTTATCGCAAGATGTCTCTGATGTCACGTGCGTTGTAGTGTTGGGAGATCTAATGTGAATATATTTTTTCAAAGAAGTTTTTCCTACTTTAATAGTCAAAAGAGACAAATAATATGGTAAATTCATATTTTAATGAATAAATTATATTATTTGTCTATAAGAGTAGGAAAACCCCTTTGAAAAATAACAAATAAAGACGTATAAAAATAAATATTTTTGTGGAAGGCAGACTGATTTTGCACTGTAAAATACTATAACTAAACAAAAATTTTGGGCCGTCCGGATTAGCTGGACGTCCGGATCATCGGAGACTGGATTAGCGAGACTGTACTGTATATATATTTTTTTAATAAGTTCTTTATAATAAAACAAAATTTATATGTAATAATCCTCAGAAAACAATAAATTGCTGGGCGCCAGTTAGAATTACAAAATGAATGTAACCCTAACTGTAAAATTTAGATTCCTATTACTTTTATTTTTTATTTCTTACCATTTATAGTAATAAATAAAAACACTCTTATAATTCGATTTAATCTTTGTTTAATTTAGTTTTTTAATTATTCTAGTAACAATATTTTTTTTTATACACTTTTTCTATTTCCTTAATTTAGTTAACTAGCACAAGACTTTTCTCCCAGGTTATCCGGTGGGTATTAATTATGACAAATTAAAAATTGGTTTATGCAATTAATGTTTTAATAAATTTTATAAAAGAAACTCCTAGGCCTAAAGTTATTAATTTTGAATTTACAATATAATAATAATTTACAATCTTTTCTTACATTAATTACTTATCTGAGGTTTAATGTTTTTCTCAAAAATTCTAGCTTTTTAAATTTATTTCTATAATCAAATCTTTCACCACTATGCTTTTTTTTATGCTTTCACCACTATTGGCTTCTATCAACTTTTAATTAGGTTTGCTTTCTTAATACTTGAATTCTTCCTTTAATAAAGTTTTGGCCAACTAAGTTTTTGCTTCCAATTCCAATGCAACCTTTTCTAACAATGAATTTTTCTATTGAGATTCTAGAGAAAAGAATAAAACTTTTTCCGTTGTTGAAATATCTGTTACATAAGCCACTGTAATATCCCCTGTAAATTGTTACTTTAAGGTTATTTTACTACATACATAAAACTTATTCGCACTGATTACCATAGGTATTTGGTGGAAGTCTATTTTGTAAAACTTATGTAGGGCAGATTCACTAAATATTATATATAGGCACAAAAAAGTATATATTTATTAGTTTACATACAAAAATGTTTATTATAATTTATATTCTTCTTTGCCTCAGTAACAGTATAAACTACAACTCAAATCATATATATTATAAACTATGTTTCAAAGAAGCATACCAGGATACCTCATGAAGTAAGCCATGGATGTATAAGGATAGTTGACAGCACCAAATCCAGAAAGTAAAGCCATTACTGTGACACCAATCACACCAACCCTGCTGATTCCTTGTTCAATTGAAAATATTCCTTGTTTAGGGCTCAAAATTGGAAATGGATCACCCAGTTTCCAAAAAATATATATATACACAAACCAAATAACTAATGTGAGAGGTCGAATCATTTTTTGCTTTACTGTAAAATAGATTAAAGTATTTTAAAATGTGCCATAAACAAAAAAAACAATATGCAAAGAAAATATAAATAGCTCCATATTTTTTTTTCATAAAAAACCCCTTACTTTTACATTTTTATAAAATATATTGCAAATACAGTAGAGTCTCAAAAATTCGAGTCCCGATAATTCAAGATTCGGTTAAATTCGAGCCTATTTCTATTAGAGCCTATTTTATCTACTTGAAAGAAAATTATGAATCGGGCTTCCAAAAAATGTTTATAGGCATACGGTATGCAAAGGAAAAGAGTCAGGCTTCCAAGATAAATCTGTATCAATACAGTAAGCAAAGAAAATGAGCCGTGCTTCAAAGAAATGTTCATATCAGTAAGGTATGCAAAGGAAATGAGTAGGGTTTCCAAAATATGTTTATATTAACCCAGAATGCAAAGGAAATGAGTCGGGCTTTCAATAAACGTCCATATAAAGTTTTATAAACTGATTTTGTACATTTTTAATCATAGTACTGTATTAGGGTTCATTAAAACATCTATTTTATCTAATGCACAGGGACGTATTTCCGTGTAATCTGTGTTTTCAGTAACCGAGAGGGTTTTGGTCCCATCTATTCAATAACACTATGTGAATTTGTCAGTATCTAGCCTGGCTGCTTGGAAACATACTTGGCTAGGCAGCCGCAGCTTTTACAACAAGTTTTCTGTGATGTGATAAAAAAGTGTGTACATTGGGTTTGTTTATTTAAATTAATATTTTGTGTTTTCCTATATTTGTAAATTTCACATTGCTCTAGTGTGTTAGGATGCAGTTCTTTTTTGTTGGTGTCCAGAATTTATGAGTTATGATTAATGTCCGAGAAAGTGTACCTTGATTCTGTTATGTGATTATTAAAAGATGATTCAGTGTCATAATTGATAGAGTGTATTGGTTCTTTATCTTTGTTGAAAGATTCAATCTGTTTGAAGGGGAATTTGTTACAGTCTGAACAGTTTGGTTGTTATGTAGCTGGTGATTGGAGTTTTTGTATTTTGTGCCATTGTTTTTCAATTACTGTAACAATAATCTATAAACTGTGACAAAAAATACAAAAACTGAACAAAATCAACACAAAAAGGAAAAAAGATTTGTCACCCTCACATGTCAAAATAAGATTGACATTTTTCAGAAAATGTCAAAAAGATTGTTAAAAAATCCTAAAAACAGGATTAAAGATAGCATTTAAAACCAACAAAGCACTGCAACACAACATATTACAAACAAAAAGATAACTCTAAGTACCGGGTTAATACAAGTTAAAGTGTACAGACTGTAACAAATTCTATATTAGCCAAACAGTTGTAGCACTCAACAAAGATTGAAAGAACACATATACTGTAAAAAATATTTTCACTAGCTCATCTTTTGCTAATCACATAATAGAAACAGTTGATATTTACATGGACATTAATCATAACATAGAAATACTCTATATCAACAAAAAAAGAACCACATAGTTTCCAACAAATTAGAAAAATATGAAATTTGCAAATATTTCAAAACAAAAATATAATAAATGAACAGACCCAATAAAGATTACATACATCTTTCAACCAAATAATAGAAAATTTGCCTATAAAACCACTTCCGCCAAAGCAAAATCTATCAAGTGGCCAGCCTACTCAATGACAAAATTTGCTTAGTACATTCAAAACCTTTTATTTCAGAATATTTTTAATAAATTTACTTAAATTAAAAGTACAGCAAGTCATTAATTATTTTCATAAAAACATTAAATCACAATTAAATTGAATTATAATTACTCACTAACTTGATTTCCAGAGGAACATTTATACGAGCATAATTTCTAACATTCAAATACTTGTTAGAAATTACATATTGAATAAAAGTGTTATTATATTCTAAATTTTGCATCCAAGAAAAAAATTTGCATTAAGAAATACAATTAGTTGTGTAGTAAGAAAAAAGAATTTTTAAAATATATAACAATGAATTTTTGTTTACTTAGAACTTAGGAGGCAAAGTTTTCTATTTTAAAAAAAAGTTACAATTAGATTATCACTAGTAATTACTTAATTACTATAATTAATCATTAAACATTCTCCTCAGTATTAGTAAAATCACAGAAATTCTATGAAGTCACTGTGATGAATCAGGGCTTTGCCTACAGCCTTGTATTCATAAGTTTCTAAATCTGTTGATAAGTAGATATGTTTTTAGATCTGTTTCTTAATATGTGTGATTCACTCTAGGGTCATAATATTCAAATGATAGCTGTTAAGGATAGATCTAACCTAAATTGCTCCTTAAACTTACCCACTTTTGACCATCTGTTTAAGATAATAATAATAAATTAACAACAGTCAAACATACTTCAGCATATAATGGATTTTGGAACACAGTAAAATTCTATAAAGTTTATATTTCAGCACTGGGGTAGATTCTCACAATTTCGGGTCAGCAGAAAATGTGTTGACCAGAAAGGAGAAACACATATTTTCTTAATATAAAGTATTAGAAAATGATACAGTCACATTAAATTGTTGATAAAAAAACACATGAAGCCACAAAAAATGCACACAAAATGAATTCTTATACTTTCAACTATAACTATCACGGCACTATAACTATATAACTATTAAAATAATATAAATTTTCTCTGACACTTATTATGCTATCAATAAGCAATCAAGCTCCAATTTTTGATATGTGTAAAGTTTATTATTTTGTTTATTAATTGTAATTTTAATTTCTAATCTCAAATTTGATATATAGCATTAATAACTTACCAAAACGAATATTACTTAGTATAAAATAACCAATATAGAAAGGAATGATGACTATTAGCATGAATAAAATAATGTAGAGGCCAACATTCCAACAAAAGTACCTGGAACTAAATAGAAAACACAATTAAATTCATGAACATTTTATTAAAGAATTAATTTAATTATCCCTATGGAAAGATATTTTTTTAAAGATTTTGAAAATATTTCTACAGCATGTCTTGTCTTACTGATACTTATAAGATATAATTATATGCGTACTCCAAATTTACATATGGTTAGTGGAACAGTACAAAAAATAACGTTAGTAGTCTGGGGTTAAAGATAAATAACAATAATCATAATTTTTGTGCCAGGAAATAACCCGTGACAACAAATTAATATTTATTTACTTAAACATAATAAGCGTTAATATTTTTTTAAACTCTGTCTTTTCTTTAAAATCTTTTTTATATAACATATCACCCTTTTTCATACTCAAATTTTCACATTTATTAATCCAGACTAAACATACAAATTTCATAACCAGTTATATAAATTTACAATACAATTTCAATTAATGAAATAGGTTTCTCACCTTGCATCTAAAACTCCAACTATCTCGAATATAATTAATTCAAACATAGTGCAAGAGAGAGAAAATGTTGTTGAAAAAATAAGCTGAACTAATACATGATGTACTTCATAGTCTCGAAAGAGTGTTTTCACAAAAAACACCAATCCTCCAATAAAGAAAATTGCCTGCAAAATATATAATATAGATTATAGTAAATTAATTACAGTTAAATTACAATTGGTTTTGCCTTTAAAAAAAAGCTAATTACTAAACATCATTATTTTAACAAATCAACCTCAAATAAATAATACCTGTATATGGTGAAAAATACAAACAAAAAATAAGATAAACTCACATCCTGACCAAACACAGAATGCTCAATAAGTACAAAGTTTAACAGCTTGATCATTGTATATTCAGGCAATGAGTAAGAAATAATATAAAATTTCATATGTCTGCGTATCATTCCAAGATAGTTCATAAAAGAAGACTGACTGTTAAACAGTGCATAAGGATTGTGTTATCTTTTGTTGAAACAAAAAGTGTTGTGCTTAGACATGACAGTTCTGCGCACATCATTAAGCTCTGTAGTCACCCTTTATTAAAACAATATAGACTTTAAAAAACAATTTGAAAGTGTTCGTTCAATAATGAGAGTAGGTTTGGACAATGTCCTACTGTTCTATCTTTTCAGAATTAAATCTACAAGTGCTCTATGAAAAGATGTACCATACTCCAAGAATTATGGTATAGCCCGCTAGATCTATTTTTTAGGTTTTACAAAACGTACTGGAACACACAAGCTGATCCACAGGTAATTGGTTCAGCAATTATAGAGCTTATTCCTACACAAGAGGTTCTGAGGATCCTAGTCAAATGAGATCTTTAGAGATTATTGGGGAAGTAAAAAAAAAAAACAATGTGAAGCCTCTTGAGCAAGGTTGATGAATTTTACAATGGGTCTGGTTGCCTAAAGGTAAAGCACTGCAAATATAGTGTTGTGACTAGGGAGAAGGAATTTTGTATTAGGTTCTATAAATTCAAAAATGATGATCAACGAAACAAATTTTAGCTCCTCTTTCATTTTTCCAACACAAAATCAGAGCAGACATTGTTTATGTATTAAATTCCATGTTTAGGTCAGACATTAAAATAGTACAGAGTCTTCCTTTAGTTGTAAAAAGGCTTGGATTTAGAACAATGTTCTTATTCAAAGACCTACATGCCTTTTTTGATATATGAATGTAATAAATCAATAATTTCTCTAAACACTTGTAAATGTTTACAAACTTGCCTATAGTAGCACTTACTTATATTTGTTGAGAACGACCGTTTCGAAAGAGTTGACAATGGGACACATCTCCCAAAACGGTCGTCATCAACAAATATAAGTAAGTGCTACTACAGGCAAGTTTGTAAACACTTACAAGTGTTTAGTGAAAACTAGTAGCTCACGTGAAGATGGAATCAACAAATATCAATAATTTCTGAACTCAAAAAAGAGCCAATTGCTCACTTAAATCTGGGATTGAGAAGATCAATGAATTCAAGCATTCTGTATCGTTCTGGAAACCGCTTTAGTTTTAGTCTCAAAAAGATAAATTTCATTAATAGCCTCCATCCATTATTAGGAGTCATATTTTAGTCTCTTCTAAGGATCAGTGTTATGTGATGTTGCTTCTACTAAGGCAAAAATAAATTGGAAGTAGGAAAGTTGAGAGACCTTGTGATTCAAGAGGACAAGCCCTCTCTATAGTTCAAGCTCAGAAATTAATAATGTAACATGAATGACTGGTTTTTGGGGAGTTCTGTGTTATTCCTAGGCTTATGTGGAAGGCTTACTTTTGTCTGGACTTCTAAGATAATTAATTTTCTATGTTAATGGAATCCAGTGTAACCTGCCAGATCCAAGCAATCTGAAGAAATGTGGGTCTCCCTAATAATGGCTATGGTTTATATTGAAAAGGTCCCGTAATAGATCTGCATCATGTTCAGGCTGTCAGTTTTTCTTCAAAGAAGATAGATATACTTGAAGTTTTTGTGTTGGACATCTTGAGGTTTTTATAGAAATTACGCTTGTTTGTGTTATCTTGGCAAAAAAACCACTACTTACTGATTTATTCAGCAGACGCGTTTTGCGCTAGGTCAGCGCATTTTTCAATGCTGTGAATTTCTAACAAGACTGTTGCTCAGGTGTGTTGTGTTGGTGTGAGTCTGTGGTGTGTTATTGTTCATAAAGTAGTTGTTAATTATATGCTCAAATATAGTGTTTGATTGAGAGTGTGTTTTGTCACTTAGAATGTGTTGTGGATAGTATTTATGGTGTTTATATATCTCATAGTTTTCTACTGTGTTGAGTTTTTTGCTTTTATTGATGTAATGTAGGATATTTAGATTGGTGTCTATGTCAGTCAGTGAGTGTACTGTGTTTGTATGTGTATGGCAAAATTTGATGTGAGTTGTGTCTTTCTTATTTGTTTTACGTGTTCTTCGTATCCTGTGGTGAATGTTCTCCCTGTTTGTTCTATATAAAAGCTGGGACAGTTGTTGCATGTAATCTTGCATACGCCTGCCCTGTCGTGTTATCCGGTGTTTTTTAATTGTGTTGGATATTGTGAATTCTACTTTGTATTTAAGTTTCCACGGAATGTGGAAGCTATTTTTTGTGATGTGTTGTCGTGATATGTAAGTGTTGTATATTTTTGTGTTTGTGTGTTATTGTTTTTTGGGCAACATGTTGTCTATCAATGTGTGTTTGTATCCGTATTCATGGGCTGCGTTTAGGTCATTTATTTTTGTTTAATTAAACACATTAAGGCTTTTAAGGTGGAGAAATTCCCCCAGGCTGACCTTTGTTAATCTAGGAGATAATATTCATATAAAATCAAAATATGGGGAGAGCTTATAATTGAAAAAAGTAACTATTGGATAATTTTGGAAGACAAAGGAAACCGGCATTATGAATTTCCTCCAGAAGTAACTGGACCTTGGTACATCAACATTCCTAGGCAGAAAATTTCAAAGTAAATAAATATACATCACTGTGTTTGTCTCTGCACATGAAAGGTTAAAATTTCTATGCTCATGTAGTTAAAGTTGGTGCCAGAGAGTTAACTGCCAAATTATTACACACCTCTTTCAAAGATCTGGATTTAGAAAGAAAGCACATTAGCTCTTCCATGAGAAAGGCTTTAAAGGCAGGATTTGAATCCTCTTATAGAATCTAGCTCAAAAAGAACTGATTCTTGGCAAGTGAGGAGTCAGTTGTGAACATAAATGTTCTTTAATCCTCTTAACCAGTCATGGGCTGAGTAAAAATAATATTTAACAAGTAATTACAGTCTATAAGCTGGATGCTTCTATTTTATTATTGGTGGGCCTCACAATGTAAGAGATTCCATCATATTAACTAACTTATTAAAAAAACTTCTATTTTTTAAAAACAAATATTAATAAATACAATTACTTGCTACAAAATAGTAACCTTACTTATTTAAGTAACATCATAACAAAACCATAGAGCTGTTAATGTGACTAGAAAATTGTGGCAAAAAACCTTTACTTATTGTAAGTACTTCTATTATGTCTTTCTGACAATAGACTTCTGGCACTCAGAATCATCTTGCTGGAAGAAGGACTTAGTTTCTAAAATTCTAAAAATTTATAACAAATTATCATAGTCATTTGTTTTTAAAAGATCGCAGGCCAATAAATAGAAGCCTGTGATCAGAACTCTATATGATCAGAGGTTAGGACTTTAGGACCGTAAGATGTATAATTAATACCTCTCTGATATGACAGCCATATGAAAAATGTTTCAGGAAGTAATAATTTTCTTCAAAATGTTTTCAATTACTTTTAGAATATGAACTTATGATTATATTTAAAATTTCTGATTCTAGGAAACTAGAGTTTACAAATAACTCACAGAGAAACAATGTCAAACAACAATTTTAAGCAACAACTGGTGTTGTTGCAAGATCACTGAAAATAACTAAGTCATTGATTAATCAAATGATGGGACAAGCAAGAAGAATTGAGATAACATTTTGCTTATACAGTTGAAGTTTGTTCCTATCTTGGAAATAAAATCCTATTTGTAAAATACATTTATCGCACAATACATAATTTATAACACTATCTGAAAATAAATTTTATTTATAATATAAAAACAGAGTAACAATTAATTCATGCATTACTTACCAATACTATTTTCACAAAATACACATAAACAAATCTACTATAAAAATTGTTGACTAATCAGAGCCATTGAACATCGGGAATACTACAAGGGTGATAACTTGATTAATTATAATCTGGGATCAGAACACTTATGTGAGCTCAGGCGGAAATTTAATAAAGTTCATAGCAAATAAATTAATATGACAGAACATTGATATTATGAAGAGGCTCTTTCAAGATCTAGATGATCTGAAAATACCGGTTTGAGATCCAAGAGACTCAATTCCATTAATCTTATAATTTTAAACTAAGGAAGTATTCAGTTTTTAGACTTTATTACAGGAGATTAAGGCAAGTGTAGCGTAGCCATTCCAGCTCAAGATGCTGATCCATCAAAATTTTAAATCCTTTACAAGGAAGAACAATTTATTAAGGTAATCTGCTTGATATCACCCTTTATTGCATCAACTTTCCTCTATGTGATACTCTGCAACATACTGAATTTGTCTATTTAATTATTCAGTTATCAATTAAATAGTTTTATTGTGGGTTCCTAATAAAGAGTACTTGCAACTACTCTGTGGAGAATTTTACAGTTAGCTAGCTGATTTAATGCGATTAACAATTGGATACACAGGTGAAGATATTATTTTGCAGTCTTATTTGGCTTAAGACACTCAAGTAGTGTTCGATTTGCATTGCTATGACCACATACCCCTCAAGATCTGCCTAGTGATTCCTCATGCAGTTACATTTGAAACCTTTATTGGATTATTTAGAAAACAAAATTTTAGTTAATTGAATCCTAAGATAATTTTAGTAAACACCTTGTATCACTGCACTGGCCATCCATTGGATTAATTCATTCATTATTTCAAAATTTAGTTGCACTGTAAAAATAATGAAACTAAAACCTGTTGCCTCTTTTGAGGTTATGTCACAGATATATTAAACATTTCACATTAATGCTCTATATAACTCCTATTCTTTTTTAAAAACGTTCGGTCGACATTAAAAAATTCTAGGTTTAATTTTTTCAAGACATTTTGTTTTTTTTTCATTTAGTAACCATTGGAATTTAACAAGATTTGTCAACTTTACTCATTTTACTTGCCTGTGATATACCAATGATAAAAGTATCTTCTAAATATCCCATAATGATCTTTAAAAATTATTTGGTAACAAATATTCTAAAGTTTACAAGTTGTTATATTTACAAATAAATCACATACACAAAACAAAAGTACTACAACAAACGTCAACTGACAACAAACCAATAAAACAAACTCTATACACTTCTATACTTCACCACAGAACGCACATCTTACTTATCTTGATCACAGAACACATAAGAAGTTGTCTTACGACTTTGAAATTGAAGTAAACCAGTTTTAATTGTTACTACTGACAAAGATCAAAATAAACTTCGATTTAAAAAAAATATATATGTGTTAGATTTTAAATAAGAAAGAAATTAGTATACTAAACTAAAAACAGGGGTGAAATGTCATTATATAAACATAACCTTCTTTACAAACACAATCCTTTATGTAGAATACTGCAATTATCGCAGTATTACACATTAATTATAATACTGTACATAATTATCTGAGGAAGATAATGTCGGTTTTACAACAAAAATAATAAACCTGTCTAGAATAAACACTAAACCTTTGCTGACTTTAAGAATTGACCCCACTTTCGTGCAACTGATAGTGTTTGTATTATGTAAGAAAAATATGGTTATTAACATAAATTATGGAGATTTGTTTATCCCTTCAGTATCTTGATACCTTGAAATTCTTGATTTTACTTATAAAATTTTAAACTAATAGATTGCTATATTTTGACGAAATATTGTCCTTGGCATTAACAAATCACGCGACGTCCCTAATCTTCACGTGAGCTACTACTGTAGTTTTCATTAAAACACTTTCCTATATTAAAACACTTTATATTTGTATCAACAAATATAAGTAAGTGCTACTGTAAGCAAGTTTGTAAATATTTACAAGTGTTTTAGTGAATTTTTAGTAACATATATATGTAAAATCGATCAAAATAGGAGTTAGTCCAATCATTACCAAATATAATTTAGAAATTTAAAAAAAGTGCGAGTACCTTAGCCCTGGAATTAGACTGCCCAACTCCTAGCAGCGCTTTCTAGTGTCAGTTGGCCTTGAGACGGCATAGTGAAATTAGTGTTATTGAGTTTTGGTACTTGTCTATATCCTGTTGTTTATTAGGTGTACGTCAATTTTACGTGGCGCTAGTAATAATTGAAAATTTTAGGACGTCAATTTGACGTGGCGCTAGTGATACAAGTCAAGCGAGTACACATAATGTTTACGTAGCCCTTGTGAAATCAACATAGTTTTTTATATTTAGTTGTCTGATTACTACTTTAAATTATTTTTTATTTGGGTGTTTTTGATTTTCTTACATTTAGTTGACATTTAGTTGATATCTTTATATTATTTTTTATTCGTGTTTTTTTGTGTGCTAAAACTGAGTGTCCAAGAATATTTAAAAACTGTGAAATAAGTGACATATTGGAGAAAGAGATAAGTGATGAGGATAATTTAGAATTTGAAGAGGAGTCAGATGGAGAAGATGAGTACGATAGCGATTTTGATCCCGAATACCTACCAGATAGGGCAGAGCTCGACAATACATATGAAAGTGAAGAACATATTACAGAAAACCGTATTAGAAACATAGAACGTGGGTTAGTGCATCAACTGAAGAAGAGGAAGGTGAAAGAGCATGAGGTTTCCCGTAATCAAGCATCCACTAGCGGCCATCAAGAGACAAGAAATGAAGGGTCAACTAGTACGCAGGATGAGTTAAACATAAGCAAACAGCAGAAGCAAGTAGAAAAGATGAACGTTGACACGTGTGTTCAGGAGTACATTGTTTTGCCAAATGTTGATACACTCAGTGGAAAAGATAATTTTATTTGGAACACTAAGGCCAATATTTCAACTGTTAAGACTTCAGCAAAAAATATCGTCCATATCATTCCTGGCCCGACTGAAAATTGTAATACAGCCTTCAACCCCGTTGAATGTTTTAAACTCTTCATAAATGAGGATATTAGTAAAATAATATTGACTCACACTAATGAGGAAATGAAGGTAAGACGTGCATTGTATAAGAATGAAAACAATGGATCCCTAAACGATTTAGTTTATGAAGAGCTGGATGCATTTTTTGAACTTCTAGTACTGTCAGCAGTATTGAAGGACAATCATTTGACTACTAGAACAATGTTTGATTATAATTATTCTGGTGATAAATACAGAGCAACAATGTCTGAAAAAAGATTTTCTTTTATTCTTGCCTGTCTTAGATTTGATGACTACACCACAAGATTCGCAAGACAAAAGGATATTAAACTCGCAGCTGTATCTGAAATCTGGGAGATCTTAGTTGATAGCTGTATAAAAAACTATAAAGCGAGTTCATATAGATGAGCAATTGGTCGGATTTAGCGGCAAATGCCCTTTTCGAATGTATATTCCAAGCAAACCCAACAGATATGGGATAAAAATAGTCATGATGTGTGACAATAGCACTAAATTCATGATCAATGCTATACCTTATTTGGGAAAAAGTACAGTCCCACATAAAAAACCAGTGGCAGAATTCTTTTTAGAAAAACTTGTAGCCAAAACTATATCAGGAACGAACCGAAAACTCACTCTAGACAACTGGTTCAATAGTGTACCACTTGCTAAGCATCTTCTAAAGGAATGTAAACTCACAACTGTTGGGACTATTAAAAAAAAACAAGAGAGAGCTTCTAGCAGAGTTTAAGGATGTAAAATATGAAAGCCGAGGTTTTCACGAAGATGTAACGGCCGTGTCGTATAAGCCCAAGAACAACAAACTTGTTATTCTAATATCTACTATGCATGGAGACACAGCTATAAATGATGCCTCCAAGAAGCCTGAAATTATCTTAACATATAATGCTACAAAAGGAAGTGTGGACGCGTTTCATCAAATGTATCAGACTACAAACTGTGGCAGGAAAACCAGACGTTGGCCATTGTGCTTTTTTTTAACATCTCTTTCATCAATGCTTATATAATTTACCTACACAACTTCTACACGCTTAATAAAAATAATGATAAAAAGGCTCTTTCAAGAAATGAATTTATGTTTACTTTACATACCGAATTATGTAGTAATTGGCAAGACGAAGGCTCCAACAGACAAATATTTCAAATGATTTGAAGAGAACAATTAGGAAGGTCTTGAGTATCGAAAGACAGCAAACAGGCGTAACTTCGCAGCAAGGATCACGAACATATTGCAACTTTTGCAATTGGAAAAAGAAGAGGGTGACCACGACATACTGCCCAAGTGGGAAATCAATTTGCGGGGAGCATCAACTAAAGAAATGTCCCGAGTGTGGCTAATTCATCATGTGAAATTATAAAGACATTTCAAATTATATTTTGTAATATGTATTATATAATATATAAAAATATTTATACTAAATAAATATTGACAAATAAATAAAGAAGAAAAAGAAGATAAATAAAACACGGCAAAACCTCATTTAAATGACCAAAAGCAACTCTTTATCCAAACACGTCAATTTTACGTGGCACTAGTGAAATGCGCTCACAAATAGCTCTAGTGTTCCAGGGTTAAAGTTAGAAGACAATTATTCTGCAGCCGAAAGCCCAATAGTAAATTTTAAAGCTTGGCAACACTGCTTGGCTTATCTTTTTAACTCTCCTACAAGTAGTATAACAAAAATTGATAAAGACTACTTATAAAAACATATTTTATCACAGTAATGTATTAGTATGGTTCTTTAAAATTTCGTATGATTTTAAAGGAACAATTCAATTAATTTTTCAGCAAAGTTTATAGAAGAAATTAATGCAATATGTTTGTGTATGCATTTGATTTCCGTTTAGTTACAAAAATATTATATTTCAGGTTATGTTTAGAAACGAAGGATTTCTAGATTACAATGGCTTGAAAAAAAAATTGTAGGTTTCTACAACTGTACCTGACAATGAGTCTTAAATCGAAGTACATTTTAAAAATTATTGGGTATACCCTATTGCTGATATTTTTATGTGAATATTTTATATATTACTTGGTTTTAGTTCAGGTTAGTATAGCTATACATTTTATATTTTTCAACTAGGGTTATCTCTAAAGCTGTTGATAATAGTAATGGTGATAACAAGTAGAGCTGTATCAGACACAAGAAAACTAGATAATAAATGATGTAAACATTCTTTAAGTTTGATACCACTAAATTTATAGATAATTTGACATGGAACTTAAATCCCTTTACTGGATTTTTATTGAAAAAAATTATCAAAAAAGCTTTTTGCTGCTTATTGGCAGCTTAAAATAATTTGACATAAATTAAACAAAAAATATTTTGATAATTATTAAGATCAGCAACTACAACTCTGATCGGCAAAATTCTTTTATTCCTGGTTAATTTGACTATGCTGAACATAAATGTGAAGATATTTTGGTAATTGTTCTGACGTGCGACTACCGCTATTTTCGTGCAATTTTTCTACGTTTCTTATGTATTTTTACGTCCTAGACACGATGCCAACATTATTTTTTGTCGTCTACGTCGTATTGCCATTATTAATTTATTATAATACTTATAGATTTGGTTATAATTTTATACAACATTACTATATATTTACCTACATTAAAATTTACCTACGAAGTATCCAGTCAGGATAGATTTGGTTATAATTATATTCAATTTTACTATCTACCTATATTGAAATATATCTACGAAGTAATCAGTCAGGATAGATTTGGTTATAGTTTTATACAACATTACTATATACCTACATTAAAATATACCTATGAAGTATCAAGTCAGGATAGATTTGGTTATAGTTTTATACAACATTACTATATACCTACATTAAAATATATCTATGAAGTATCAAGTCAGGATAGATTTGGTTATAATTTAATAAAAATAGATAGTAATTCTGAATAAAATTATTACCAAATCTATCCTGACTGGATACTTTGTAGGTATATTTAATGTAGGTATATAGTAATGTATAAAATTACAGATCTAGACGTAGTGCAGTGCGCTGTAGCTACTGCACGCTCGGTTCACGCTATAGGCCTACATGTCATTACAGTTTAACATTTAAAATGTGAAATAAAGTAACTTTCACAAAAATACTTAAAAATGTAAGGAACGTACATATGTAAAAACATGAAAATACATAAGAAAAGTAAAAACAAATTCACGAAATTAGCGTTAGTCGTACGTCAATAAAGGTTAGTTTAGGTTATGTTTTTTAAAGTATATTTTAAAAAAACGGCGTCAGCGACAAAAAATAATGTTGGATTCGTGTCTAGGACATACAAATACATAAGAAAAGTAAAAAAAATTCACGAAAATAGCGGTAGTCGCATATCGGAACAATTACTGTTATTTTTAACGGCAAACGTAAATTAACGTGAAATAAATCAATCAGACCTAACGCTTTGATTGTGCACAATTTTTTATTCTCGTCAAAAAGGCATGAATCTTACCGGCAATCCTGAGTCACATGACCCAAAGATGCTTTCCGATTGGCAGACATATCACATGACTTTTCAACTGTAAAAGGCGGAGTTATGATGTCGAAAAGTGTGTGTGAGTTATAATGTAATTGGATGTTGAGAATGTGTGTAGGGTATAGTTTGAAATGTTTGTATTGTTTGATTGTGTAATGTTGGTTATTTCTGTATTGTTTATGAAGAATTTGTAGGTTGGATGTTATGTCTATGTGGTCATGTTCTGTGGGCATGAGGTGTTCAGAGAAGTTGGATTGGTAGTTGTTGTTTGTTAGTGCGTTCATATGTTTTCGTAGCGTGTGTAAAAAGACCTCCCTGTCTAGCCTATGTAAAAACTGGGGCATGAACTGCAAGTTAGTTAGTAAACCCCAGCAGTGTTGTAAATGTCATTGATTTTGTTGTTGGGTTTAAATTATTTATTGTTGTATATGGAGTAGGCTATTTGTAATTGTATTTTTGTAGTGTATTGGTTAGATTGTGGGTTTTTGATGGTGTTGTTAAGTATTTTATGTGTTTATCGTGGTGTGTATTTGTATTTGGTTTATTAAGTTTGTTTTTAAGACGGTTAAGTAATTTGTCAATCATTGTTGTGTTGTATCCATTAGTCTGTGCTATATGTCTTATGGTGTTTAATTCTTGGTAGTGTTCTTCTATGTCTAACAGTGTTTTAAGCAGGCGATATATCATGCTGTTTTATGCGGTCATTTTATGTTGTGTGAGTGGTTTGAAGGGTTGTGATTGGTAGTATTGGTGTTGGTGGGATTTTGGTTTATGATTAATTTATGTGTTTGTTTATCTGCACGTTTGATTGTAAGATCCAGGAAGTTAAGAGAGTTTTTTTGTTCTGTTTCGATGGTATATGTTAAGTTTGGGTGTATGAAATTAAGATGTAAAAATATTTCTGGTCGGCGTGAGTTGCTTTTGTATAATGTTATAATATAGCTGACGTATCTATACCATTAAATGATGTTATCTGAGTATTTATTGTTGTGTAAAATGTGGTTTTGTTCAATGTGGTGTATGAATATTTCTGCTAAGATGCTACCTATAGGGAAACCCATAGGTAGGCCATCTTTTTGGGTGTAGAAAGTGTTATTGTAGGTGTAATAATTTTGAGATGTGATTAATTTTGTTCAGTGGATGCTTTCTTCAGTGTGTGTATGTGGTGTATTTGTGTCTATAAGCATGTTTTTGAGGATGTTGATAGTTATGGATGTGGATGTTAGTATATAGATTTGCTATATCGAAAGAGACTAAAGTGGAATTGTGTGGGATATTTACATTTTTTATTTTGTCTATTAGATCAAAAATAAGTAACTGCTAATATAGGCAAGTTGTAAAATATTTACAAGTGATTTAGTGAAAACTAGTAGCTCATGTAAAGATGGAATCAACAAATATTAAAATTTAGTATTTTATAGCATTCATATTTATTCATTGTTGATCCACAATTTCTGATTTTAATGTAAAATATTACATTAAAGTACTGTTAATAAGGTTTTGTATTTAACAATAGAAAGGAAGCTATTTTAATTCTGTAAAAGGAGTAAATTAAATGTATGACATATATTGTTGAGAATGGTACCTAATCTCTTATAGCTTTAGATGCTGAATTTTATGTTTTCTGCTAGTTACAACAGCTGATTTCAGTTTCACTGTTTTAAATGCTAGATGCCGCTCTTGTCACACCCTTTCATTTTGTTTTCTCACTGCTAAATGCCTGCCACCATTATTTTCTCTCTGACAGTGCATCCAAGATAGCAGACTGAGTTACAATTTCTTATTGCAACTCCTCATTTATAAGTCAGAGCTATCTCATAAGAAAGTATCTCTTCATGAAACTACCTGCAATAGTTGTAACTCAGTCCGCTGAGTTGAAATGACACTTTTAGAACTTTGTCTTGTAGTTGCTTCAACTCTAAGATGTCACTCGCTCAAACACCGTTTCTCTATACCCACATAATTGATGTTGTGAATGAATTGATGGCAGCTGTGTGAGACACTATAGGAGGTCATTCGTAAAGTGGTGCATGATCGATAGACAGATAACCGATCGAAAACTAGCCTTATTCAAAACATTGGTGTTTTGTAGTGTGTGTTGCATCAAAGGCCACCACTAAAAAATTGCAGGCAATGCGGTCATTTAAAAAATTGATATAAGTAAATTATTTCAAGCCTTAATCTAAATGATCTGCTTAACATATCAAATCAAATAATATTTAATGTCCAAATCTACATTGTTTTAATATAAATGAGGTACCTGTACCTCATATTTTAATGTCTGTGGAACGGTCTTTTGCTTTCTCTGTTCTTCCCCCCACCTATTAGAGGTCGCGTACCAGGTTATGAGTGACCAGTTATAACTGAAGAAGCATAGGCACTATGTCTTCTCTCTCTTCTTCCTCCTCCCTTGCCAACTCCTCGATAATCTCTCAAAACTGTCTAAAGAAAACTGTATGCTTTCTTCTTCCACAACTAGCCACGTTGGTCGTGGTCACATCGTATGTTGTGAGGATATCTTTCAATCATGTCACTGTAGTTGACATATGTCGTCAACCATCTTCTCTTCACTTTCAGAATTCTCAGCAATTGTAAAACGATAAGGAGCAGTTCTCACCAACGATAAAGAACTTCTTCAATTTGAGGAAATTTCCCTTTATTTAAAGTTTTTACTTTGTCATTAGTCTTCCTGAAATATTACATTTTTTCACTTTTTACCTGATGATATATACCCATATTCCGACGCGTTCAACCCCATATTCTTTAGCACGTGTAACCATCTCTCCCGTGTTAAGTCTGTCCAGAATCTACTTTTTTTCAACTAAAGTTGAAGTCTTATATTTCCGTTAATGCTGCAACGACATTGTTCACTTCCACTTCAGTAGCAATCACTGTACATAACTATTGCAACAACATACAGCTTGAAATAGTGTGTATATTACAAGCTACACACCTAAAATCAGGCAGTGTGAAGGCTACTAGGTCACTGACATCTAGATGCATTGAAAAATATAAAAGTAAAGTTGACATATTTATTATGCTTACATCTTCTGTTCTTGGCGAAAATGCAAGATTACTGGAGGGGTCGGATCGTTGCTCCCAAATTTCAGATTTTAAACTCAAATAATTTTAGCTATTAACATTTTATAATATGTTAGTTATATATATATATATATATATATATATATATATATATATATATATATATATATATATATATATATATATATATATATACGTATATGTGCTAATTTCAAAATTTTAAAGTAATGAATGTTTCTAATTAATGTTTTATAATATTATTTATTTATGTATATGTGTATATAAAGAGTATTAAAGTTTCATATAACATAACAATCCAAATTTTTGTCAGGATATATTAAAATTGTTGTGATTATGTAACTTTGCTGAAGATACGCCAAAACCGTTAGTAGACTTTTTAAAAAATAAAATAAATTAGATTTTACAATCTCAGATGATAAAAGCATAAGTACAACATGTGGAACAATAATAGATGCTGTGTTTACAAGATATTTAGCAAATTTTTATTCTATAGTTTTTGTTTCTTAATTTAGTTACCATAAACCAATAGTTTCATTTTTAGAATACAATGTTAATCAAAATGAAGTTATTATATCAGAAATACAAGATAACAATGAAAATGTAAATGGTCAATAAATACTTATATTATATTAATGTCTATTATTATTATATTAAGCAAATTTTGAAAATGATTAAAATTGTAAAAATAAGTTGTAAAAAAAAGTAAATAAAAATTTGTTTACTGTTACAGAACTTAAATTTATAATTTTATTATAAAAAATAAACTGATAATAATAATTACAAAATAAGCAGACATAAAATTTCATTAATGCACAAATAGTCATACTGCGTGATAAGAAGTATTCACTTCTGTTGGCACTCACCAAATGCCATACAAATTTTTTTTCAATCAATTTAGTTTGAGAATCTATATATAAAGTCAAGTTACATTATACAAAGTTAATTAAGTACTCTAAATATTCTTTCAGTGTGCCTGGCCACAATTTAATCCAAAAAATGAAGAAAAAATTGTTTCCAAAGAAGAAATAGATGGAGTGAAAGTTATTGTTTTAGCTGATACCCATCTCCTGGGATCATGGAAAGGGCATTGGTTTGACAAATTAAGAAGGTAACATTTTGTGACTATTTATTTGGAATAATTTACTGCGGTTAAATTACTATAGTAAAATTTTTTCTCTGTTTTAAATACAAGTAAAAACATTTTGCTGTTTATCTGGAAATTAATAATATTAATGTTTCAATTAATTTTGTTATATATGTACCCTGCTAGTTAATTTGAGCTATACCCGCAATGAGGTGCAGACTAGCTGCACCTACTAAGAGGTCCCTCATCTCCCTGGTACCCCAGCCAAACTTAACACTCACTTCACTGTTATACACTTTATTTCACTTTCTACAAACACCATATTCACAACAATCATTACATAATAACTCACATCTTATAGGGATTTTTGACTGGTCAGTACCATTATGCATTGGGAGTGTTGAAAAGGCCAGAGCTTGACAAACTCTTGCCCGGGATGCTGATCTGAGCTTTGCGGTTACTAGTCTTGGTCGTAACCAAGACGTAAGCGCGGTTACTGGTCTGCCAGCCGCTTCGGTTCTTGATTCAGGAGTATCCGCAGTGCACAGGTATCGGAGCTTGTGCATAGTATTACGAGTGCTCGACTGATGCCCTTCCAGTCAAGCTAAGGAGAAAAGCTATAAGCCTTAGAGAGTTTCTGAGAGTTGGAAATGATCTTTATGTGATCCAAGGGTGTACCCGTTCCGATAGTCTTGCCCGTATCACCTGACACGATGGATGGCCTAAACACGTTTATGGAACCCAAAAATACGTCCAATGGATGATTCTAAAGAGGATACATCAGGATTCACATGATGAGCCTAAGGTTTATGAGGGGAGTAAAACGTTGATGGTGGCAGCGTCACGGACATTGGCATCATCAAAGTATTTAATATTCTCTAGTGTCGAGGAGGGGGAAAGATCTTTCTAAAGTCTCTCCTTTTCTTATGAATAAGTCGATAACTGCCTGTACTGGAAGTCCTGTAGCCTCTTTTAAAAACTTCGAAATTGGACACTGCTAGTTGCAACCTGCACTGACAAACACGATCTCTTTCAAAAATGACCTCCTTCTTCGATCAGGTCATGGTATCTGTGGCTCCTTGTAGATCATTGAAGTTTTCATAGGGTCAATGTAGTGTTGAAGGCCATGAGGAAAAGGATTGTAATAATATTCATAAGTGCCCCAACTGTGATGGTGATCATCCAGCCTGATCATTTAACTGGAAAAATATTGTTTTTCGAGGCTTTACTGAACATTAGTCACAAATGGCACTTTAAATCTAGTACAACCAGTGAACACCGATTTGCTTCCTTTACCGGTCTCTTTCCCAGGAGGGCTTGGTTTATGAAGCAGTTTGTTAACCGAATCAAGTATCTCCGCCAAAAAGTCACTGAAAATAAGCCTAAGGTTATTAGCAAAGATGTAGAGAAACATGCTACAGTAGTGCAAAAGAGCAAATCGGTACCGGCAGTTACAGCTACCAAAAAAAACACAATATTAAAAGAGGGAATGGTAAAACTACCCTTCTGAAATTCAAAACTTCTTTCAATTCCATCCTTGAACAGGTGGATGTGGACTCAGAGAAGTCCAAGTCTGGAACGTCTGTTAATGTCAACATCTCAGGTAAAAAAAATTGAGAGCACTATAGGTGTCAGTTTAATCCATTGGTAAATTGATAAATGTCTGCAATTAGCAAGGCAGTGATAAATTGATCGTTGATGGTGTTAGGAGTCTCATAGAAGATCTAAGGTACTTGTGCAAGATGTGTATCTAATGTTTTTATGTCTACAAGAGACACTTCTCCACTAATCGCATAATTTCCATGTAAGGGAGTATTCCATTTTTAGATCAGACTTTGTTACAGAAGATCTAGCTAGAGGTGGCGTAGCCATCCTAGCCTGTGTCTGTATCGATGCTGTTTCTCTAAACTTAATAACCCCTTTACAAGCATTAGCGATTCAAACAGATATTCTGTTCAAGTTCCATATGTGTTGTGTCTACCAATAATGTTCAACACAGAGATTTAGTGGATATAATAATCCAGTTACTGACTCCATTCTTATTGTTAGGTGATTGTAATGCTCACCATTTCTCTTGGGGATCTCCGATTAGCAACTCTCGAGATCAACTTGTGAGAGTGTAAGGATGGAACTGGATTTATGTCTTCTAAATGACGGTTCGCCTACTCATTTAGCAGTGTATATTGGTGGATGGACAGCTGTTGACCTATCGATTTACAGCCCACTTATGGCTACTAGATGAACATTGTTGGTACTTAACGACATGTATGGAAGCCACCATGTGCCTATTAAGATCAATTTACGTGATTCCTCACCCTGTAATTCTCGACATTCCTGTTGAATTTTGGGAAAAGCCAACTGGGATACGTAATCGAATTACCTTGTATCACTTGACATGGATTAAATGAAGCAATTGAAAATTAAAAAAAAAAAAAAAAAAAAAAAAAATTAGTGCTGCTGTAAAGACCATTTTGAAAAAACTCTGTGCATCCACACCATCCGCCTGTGCCGTGGTGGAACGATGTGCTCAGAGATCCTCCGTTTACGATAAAGAGCTTTAAGGAAATTTAAGCGACACTCAACAAGTGAAAACCTTCAGGAATATAAAATATTTCATGCAAAAGCATGGAGAATATTTAGGCTGAGTAGAAAGAACTTTTGAGCACAGTCCACTAGCACAATTACACAAACAACTCCATCTTCCACAGTATGGAGGAAATTAAGATCAGTTTGTAGTACTTCCATTTCATTACCAGCCATTTTGCTGAAGTAACCAGATGGGAGATTGATCACAAACAGTGCTGATATAGATAAGGCACTGTGAATGTCATTTTCTAACTTTTCTTCTACTACAGCTTATAATAGATTATTCCAAGTTTATAAACTGAAGGAAGCAGAAATACCTTTAACTGTTGGGTTGTCTGGAGACTCTCCTTTGAATACTCTATTCTCTTTTGGAGAATTGGAGTCAGCTCTCTCAACAACAAAGGATTCTTCACCTGGTCCTGATTCCATTGTATACTCTGATTTAACATCTACCATCTTCGGCAAAACAAATCCTCTTTCAGGTATACAATCGTTTATTTGAGGAGCAGTATTTTCCCAGTGCATGGTTAGAAGCAACAGTAATTCATCTTTTAAAAGCAGGTAAAGATAAAACCACCCCAGTAGTTAAAGCTCTATATCTTTTACAAGCGTCTTGTGTGTAAACTACTGGAGAAGATGGTCAACTGTCGTCTAGAAACCTAGGAACTTCTTAGCAAAGAACAGTGTAGTTTCAGACAAGGATGATCATCCGTTGACCAATTTCTTTTGTTAGAATCCGCTATTCAAACTGTCTTTCTCTTGCGTCAAACACTCGTTGCTGTTTTCTTTGACCTTGAGAAGGCATATGATATGGTGTGGAAAATAGGAATTTTAAATACGTTAAAGTCATGGGGTATACAGGAGAATATCCTAGCATTAATCGCAAACTTTCTGTCAAATAGGTGCTTCCGCGTTCGTCTTGGAGGCACATATTCAAATAGGTATAAACAGAAGAACGGTGTTCCGCAGGGCAGCATGCTAAGCGTAACGCTTTTTGCTGTTGCTATTAATAGTATAACATGTAATATACGTTCTCTGGTACACTGTTCTCTCATTGTAGATCTCTGTATATATATGCCCAATGTATAACATTCAGTCGTAGGCAACACCAGCAGCCTATCCTTTACCTTGAAGGAATTCAGCTTCAAACCACAGATGGTGTTCGATTTTTAGGACTTTCATGGATCCTACATGTTCGTGATTTGAAGGTGAGAATAGGCAAGAAATTGGATATGTTAAGAGTCCTTATTGGTACGAATTGGGGAGCTGACAGAACTAGTATGCTTCGATTTTATCATGCAGTCGTTAGATCGCGCATACATTATGGCTGTCAAGCCTATTCATCAGCACAACCTACAGTTCTGAAAATCCTCGATGCCATCCACCACTCTGACCTTAGACTTGCTACTGGTGAGTTTAGAACTAGCCTAATCCCTAGTCTTCTTGTTGAGGCTAAAGAACCAACCCTTTTCAGATGACGTTAGATGTTACAAATTTCTTTTATTTCTAGTCTTCTAAGCAAACCTAGTCATCTGGTATTTAAAATGGTCTTTAATAACTTTTATGAACAATACTATGATGTACGTCAACATTCTACTGCCCCATTTGGACATAATCGATAACCTTAGGTTAGTACTTCCTGCAATGTTCAAACGATCAATGTGTTATCTGCCTCCATGGATAATAAAAATGCCACTCTTAAATTTTTTTTTGTCCAGTTTTATCAAAAAGAATACTCTTAATTTGGTTTACCACCAAGAATTTTTGGCAAATTTCTAGATCCCATCAACATAGTGAAATTATTTTCACTGATGGGTTTAAATTGGACAATGGTGTTGTGTGTGCTTTTTTGTGTCGGGACATACCTACATGTACCGATTGCCCTCAGCTTGCAGTGTTTTTACAGCTGAACGTTTTGCCATTCTTAAGACTTTAACTGCCATTCAATCTAGGTCTTCACACATTCTTTTATGTTTCGATTCCAAAAGTGCTCTTCAGGATGTTTTTTCTGTAAACCCTTTAGTTGGGGCTATTTTGTGTACTTTACACAAGCTTCAATTGGGGAGGAGTAGGGGTAACATTCTGTCTTGTTCCTGGTCACTATGGAATCATCGGAAACACAAAAGCAGATGAAGCAGTGAAAAATGCCACAAGTATAAAGCCAACTAAAAACAAAGTTATAGCATCTGATTATGTATGTTCAAAAAACATTTATTCCTCGCTGCTTGGAATGACGAATGGCATAGCGTAAATCACAATAAGCTGAGGGAATTTAAGGATATCGTCCATCGATAAAGGTCTTCTGTTAGTTCGAAATGTAGGGAGGAAATGGTGGCTACCCGCCTTCACATTGACCACTGTTATCTAACTCATGGTTATCTGATCCGTTGTGAGAACCCGCCATTTGGTCAGTTCTGTGGAAATACTATCAAAATCAGCCATATACTGGTTCATTGTGGCAGTTTGAAGCATGTTCGTGACAGGTTTAATTTACATGGGATTCTGAAAATGGTGTTGAGGAAGTAACATTAACCAACATAATAATAACCAACATTAAATTTTCACACACAAAAATTGAGCCATAACAGACAAATTATATATTTACTAAAATATCTGCTTTGTTCTGGTTCTGTATATTACAATATTTTTATTATGTGATTCTATCTTCAACTTGGGCTACTAGTTTCATTTTTGTTACACAAAGTATCTTGTTAGTATGGTTTGGTAAAAAATAACTGAAACATACACTTTATGTAGGTATATTGTAGATGTTTTAAGAGAAACAAAGTTTCATAAACATTGAATTTATCAAATAAAAAATTAAAAAAAACAGAACCTAATTTTAAAAAAAAGAACCGACTAATTGAGATAAGGCGCTCTGGAAAGTGTTCCCTTAAAACAGCCATCGATGCTCTTAAAGTGTGTGCTGTTGCACCGTCTTGTTGGAACCAAGTGTCCCCCAAATCCAACTCCTCTAGCCGTGAGAAAAAAATATTCTGTAGCATGTTTACATACCGGTCCGAATTCACTGTCACTGTAACCTCATTTTCCTCAAAAAACCAGGGACCAATAATTCCAGCTGAGGAAATTGCACACCACACTGTGACTTTGGGTGAATGCAAAGGCCTTTGATGCAATTCTCGAGGGTTGTTGTCAGCCCAGTAGCGCATGTTTTGTTTGTTAACCGACCCACACAAATGAAAATGGGCTTCATCGCTAAAAAAAACAATAGCACCCTCGGGAACGACATCAAGAAGAAGCTCACACGCATTCATCCATGTGAATGTAGTGACCCATGTAACAATTGATTTGCGTTCTGGGACGGGAGCCAACGGGGCTAAATTAAAGCGATTCCGAAATGCGCGCTGTATTGCAATAACCGAACATCCGCTTGAAAAGTAGGCCTCAACGGCAAAGGCACGCTCCTCACTATTCCAACGCATGATGGCGAATGAAACGTGTCGGGACAAAACTTTACTGTACCCCCTCTTGAACGAGACCACTAGCGCTCCGCTATGACATCAACTAACTGAATGGCGAGCATTTAAAAAAAGGAAGTTATGCTGCCGCACCCTGTATAAACCTAGGTTTATCACGTTCAGTGTTTTTCATATGAGTCCAAGTACAAAATTTGGCACCAACTTTAAAATTTTGTGAGTAATGAGCTTATGATAAATTATGTTTTCATTTTTATTAGTCGGTTCTTTTTTTTAAAATTAAGTTCTGTTTTTGTAAAATTTTTTATTAGATAAATTCAATGTTTATGAAACTTCGTTTCTCTTAAAACATCTACAATATACCTACATAAAGAGTATGTTTCAGTTATTTTTTACCAAACCATACTAACAAAATACCAAGAATCAAGAATGCCAGATGTTTTTCTATCCTATCTTTACTTTCACCATGCAGGCAATAATATCCTAAATTCAAATTTCTCCTTAAAAAGTGTTAAATAAATATTTTATTTATTGTTTGAATAGTCAGATATTCTGGTTTTTATTTCAGAGAATGGCAAATGTACAGAGCATTCCAAACGGCCGTGACCCTGCATAAACCTGACTTAGTTTTCATATTAGGTAAGAAATATTTCTAATTTTTTTAAAAGTTTACAAAACGTTTGGTTTTTTGGGTTTTCATGGTCTTAGTTGTAGGACTATTGGTTTGTAGTTTTAAAGGCTTGTTACTAATGTATTTAGGGATTTTATCATTTAGGGTGTTAGTATTTCTAATTGCTGTATTTATTGGCCTTGGTGGGAATAATGTTGTTTTATAACAATTGTTTTACAGTAATTTAGTAATTCGTTTTTTGTGTTAATTTTGTTTTGTTATATTTTTATTGAACTGTTTTTCACAATGTATAAGGTTAACAATATTTTCCCCTAGTACCTAAGACTTGAACAAACAAGCTCTCATATTTTATTGACAGGTTTTTTTATTTTATTCAGTTCAAAGAGGGTTCAGCAGAATTTATATATTATTTATGCAATGCTCTTTTAAAAATTCTCATATTAGTAAATAATATTATTGTATTGTTTCATCTTCTGCCAATCTTTGATATTTTTGGAGAAAAATCAATATACAAGGTCTGTTCAAAAAATATGCGGACTGTTTGAATTTCGCGACTCTAGTTAGTTTCAAGAGAATCCGCTTGATGTCGCTAGGTTCGTATAAATCAGCTGATTAAAACACGGTATTTCAGTCGCAGATATCTTAATTTGTTGATGAGTTACATCAACAGAGTGTTTTTTTCAGGATTATAACGTAAGTGCAACATTAATTACATTACATACCTCTTTACGCATTTATGTGCTATGTCTACCGATAATTACATGTTAATTTTATTACTTCCGTAATTCGTCTTTTTCTCAAATTCCTCACCAAATTGGCCCTGAACGTGACGAATTAGAGAGGCTCTACTGTAAATTAGAATAAGAAACATGATTTCTACTTCGTACTATAGTTTTGAAAATCCAAAGATAGTTGCATTGCATTATATTTCAAATAATAAAATGGTTTGTATTCTGATAACCAATACCAGTCACTGATAGATGAAAAAGAGCTTTGTGTATCTGAAAATTCAACTTAAATATTTTAGAATTGTGTCAGAAACTTAATGCATGTAAAAAATTGTTCACTCATGCTGTTATTCTCTTTATTCTCTATATGCTATCAGTGTGATATTTCTTTTTAACTTTTTAGTATATTTTATTAATTATAAATACAGAAGTTGTTATTTTTTATACACATGAACATTTGAAAATGTTTAATTTCTGTGTTAAACTTGATTAAAATATTTACCTAAAACCTTTATTTAAACATGTTAAATTTTTCAACATATTTTGTGTAGGAGATGTGTTCGATGAAGGCTTGTGGTGTAGTGATGAAGAATTCAGTTATTATGTAGAACGATTTCATAGTATGTTTCATGTGTCACCGCCAACTGAAATTTTTGTTGTCGTTGGTAACCATGATATAGGCTTCCATTATGGGTAAGACAGTTAAATCAGCGTTTCATTATAAAAGTTATGTCACTTTGAATATAACAAAATTGTTTGCAATGAAATATATTCTTTTAAACATGAAAACATAAATATTAGAATAAAGTAAATATTCTCTAATTCAAATTTATAGACTATTGTTTTCTTACACGTAAACTACAATTTTTTACAGCCATACCTTAAAATTTTTGTCTCAGATATTTTTTGTTTTTAGTTTTTTTTAAATTTATGATTCATTTATTGGCACAGCTTAGAAAAAAAATAAAGAGCTAGTGATATTATTCCTTTGCTTTTATAAGGCATTAATTTACCCATATATATATCTTGTGATATTTCACGTTGTCCATTATTTTTCCATTGCATTTGACTTTATGAAGTTATTATTATTACTTGTAAATAATTTTTTCCACCACTAAGTGCAATAATTTACCTTATGTGGTGTGGCCCCTTTCAGTCACTTGACCATTGTTGAATCACTCCGACATTGGAGTGATTCGACAATGGTCAAGTGACCGAAAGGTGCCTCACCACAGAAGGTAAAATTATTGCACTTAGTGGTGGAAAAATTATTTATAAGTAATAATAATAACTTATATATATATATATATATATATATATATATATATATATATATATATATATAATTGTCAAAACAATTTATTAATTGTTTACAATTAACAGTAATAACTTTACAAAGTCAGTGCAATGGAAAAATAATGGGCAACCTGATATATATATATATATATATATATATATATATATATATATATATATATATATATATATACAGTCGGCGCCGCTTATTGTGATCACGGTTAATGTTATCATTCGGTTATTGTTATCGTTTCATTGAAAAACAAACACGGACGTATATTAATACATTGTAATTAGGCCGCTTATTGTAATCATCTGTTCGCTTATTATTATCATTTAATTTGCCATTAAAAATCATATGCGTCAACGTATACTAGCATAGACCAAGTAAAAATGTCTACAAAGTAGTGTAAACAGCACGTGCAACACACAATGACGCCCAATTCATAGAATGTTTATTTTTAGAATGACAGAAATACTTTATAACGGTTTCAGCACTTATCACAGTTCTCAGAATGTCTCCCTTACTCTTTGTTTACGCAAACACCCTAGCCTCGCTGAGCCGATTTTAGTTGTTTGTTAACATTACTTGATATTACTACTGAACCATTTACAGTACAGTCCTACTTTTTTTTTTTAACAGTGAATTTTTATGAACGTTTATTACAGTATTTCAGTGTGATTTTACATAACTTAATTTTTAAAGATCTTTTTCGTTTGTTTTGTAGAGTTTAGTGTCACTTGAAGTTTCAAAGGACAGTATAGCAAGATGTCCGAATCTCAAAAGAAACGACGCGATTTAAATCTTAAACAAAAACTTGATATTCTAGATAGGTACAGTAAATTACCAAAAATGAGTCAAAGAAACGCTGCTTCTCAACTTGGCGTTTCTCAACCTCTCTTATGTAAAATATTGAACAACAAAGAAAAAATCTTGTCATTATCAAAGTGAAATGCAAATATTGACAACAAAAGACATCGTTCTGGGAAGGATCCGCAAGTGGAATCAGCTTTGAAATTGCGGTTTAAAAATGTTCGCGAAAAAGATGCTCGAGTTGACGGCCTACTAATGGGTCTAAAAGCTGAGGATCTTGCCAAAAAAATAGGAAAACCGGATTTTAAAGCCGCAGATGGATGGTTCAATTGATGGAAGAAAAGGGAAAACATTGTTTACAAGAAAACGTGTGGTGAAAATAGAAATGCTGATTTTGTTGGAGCTGAGGACTAGTTACAATACGAATGGCCAAAGATTTTGGCCGAGTATTCTCCTAGCTGCATATACAGTGCAGATGAAACAGGACTTTATTATCGTGCTTTACCCGAACATACTTACTTATTTAAAAATGAAATTGCTAACGGCTGTAAAATATGTGAACAAAGAATAACTGTTTTGTGTTGTGTTAACATGGTTGGTCATAAAGAAAAACTCTTAATTATCGGTAAATCTAAAAATCCACTTTGTTTTCAAGGTATCAAAAAGCTACCGTTTGAATATCATTCAAACTCCAATGCTTGGATGACATCAAAAATTTTTAATGAATTTCTGACTAAATGGGATACCAGCCTCAAACACAACATTGTCTTTCTACTAGACAACTGCACTGCATATAATGACATAAGCACTACGCTAAAACACATCAAAGTGATTTACCTTCCGGCCAATACTACATCAATTATTCAGCCATGTGACCAAGGCATAATTAAAAATCTCAAAAGTTTTTGAGAGAGATGCGTGCTAGAATTATAGAAAATATGGATGAATTTCAAACCCTTACCTCAAATGAATTTTCTAAAATACTTCTTTACTCGATGTTATTCATCTGATAGCAAAATCTTGGAATGAAGTTTCTGAAAAAACTGAAAAATTGCTTTAGAAAAGGTGGGTTTTTTGTTGAAGAAAATCAAGAGCAAGCTACATCTGAGGAAGACTCTGAAGAGAACTTGAAGCCTTTCGATTTGTCCTTAAAAGAATATACTGAGTGGATGGAAGTTGACGATAGTATTGAAACAACAGCGGAAATGACTGAAGACGATATTTGTAAAGTAGTTGCTTCAACATCAAAAGTTACTGAAGAAGAAGAAGGCACCGATGATGACAAAAATGATAAATGTGTACCACAAAGATCTAAGCAGGAGGTTCACCAAGCTCTTGAGATTCTAAGGCAGTTTGTTCAACAAAAAGCAGAAAATTTCAACAAACATTATGAATATGAACAATTTATAAACAATATTTTACGAGAAGACTACAGACAGTCACATATAGAGGAATTCTTCGAGAAAATGTAAATGTAAATTTGAAGTGTAAATAAGATTGAAGTGTTTTATAATGAAGTTTTATGTGTTATAATGTTTTGATCAAGTGTTTTACATAGTTCTATATATTTTTTTTCAATTATGCTAGATTGAGTGTTTTAAAAAAATCTACAGTGGAATAAAATAAACTGACATGAAATATGCCCACTAATTTTAACAAGTAGAAATCTAAATTACAGAAATTCTACTACTGTATATAAAACTGTCCGGAATAGCATCAAAATTTGGTAAGTACAGTTTAATTATAGTGTTACAGAATTAGAATTACTTAATGTAATGATAGGCTTACATATCGTTCAGAACAAACAGTTGTGGCAATAATACAGTGAGTTCAATGCAGTACGGCTGTAGACTACAATGTGATTAAGCGTTCCGTTATTGTTATCAAATATGCTTCTGACAAATATGATCACAATAAGCGGCGCCGACTGTATATATATATATATATATATATATATATATATATATATATATATATATATATATATATATACACACACACACACACACACACACACACAAAACACATACACAATTTTATATTAAATAAATCACTATAACATTTGTTTATGACTATCTGAACTTTAAATTTTGTAAATTTGTAAAAACTTACTGAGGCAGAACGTTTTCGATCACTATGTGGGGATCTTCATCAGTGTTCTGTCTCAGTAAGTTTTTACAAATTTACAAAATTTAAAGTTCGGATAGTAATAAACTAATGTTAAAGTGATTAATTAAGTTTCACCAAACGTAATAGACTACAAAATTCAAATATATAATAAATGTATTTGTGTGCGCAAGAGGTTTTTCTTGTTAAATATAATTAATTATGTATATACATATCATCTACTAGAATTCTGCGATATCAGTTGAATGATATGGTGACTGATATCCTGTTCATCAGTTCTGTTATCGACGTGATTCATTATCCATATGTCATTTATATCCTGTTTGACTTGTAGGTTTTATAAAACGTACAGTAAGTGGTTTGTCTATGTAGTTGTTCTTTTGTCAGTTCATGCGATCACTCCACAGTACTACACGTTTATTTCTTTATAAGTTTATGATTTCAGTATAATTTTACGTAATTTAATTTTGGAAGATTTTTTTTTATTTGTTTTGTGAGATTTGGTGTCACTTAAAATTTCAAAGTGTAGCAGAATGTCCGAATTTTAAAGGAAACAATGTGATATAAGTCTTAAAGAAAATCCTGACATTCTAGATCGATACAGTAAATTACCAAAAATGAGTCAAAGAGACGCTGCTTCTCAACTTAACGTTTCTCTTATTTAAAATTATGAAGAACAAAGACTCCCTTGTCATTATCAAAGTGTAATGAAAATGTTGACATCAAAAATAATTGTTCTGGGAAGGACCAACAAGTGGAATAAGCCTTGAAATTATGATTTAAAAATGTTCGCAAAAAGATGCTTGAGTTGATGGCGTATTTATGCATCAACGAGCTAAGGATTTTGCAAAAAAATTATGAATATGAACAATATATCAATAATATTTTACTGGAATATTACAGACACTCTCATATTGAGGATTTCTTTGTTGAAAAGAAAATAAATTTGCAAGTGTAAATAAAATCGAAGTGTTTAGTGTTTTATGATGACGTTTTATGTTTAAGTGTTTAATGAAGGTTTTTATGTAATTCAATAATTTTTTATAAATTTATGCTTAATTCAAGCTGTGTTTAAAAAAATTTGCAATGGAATAAAATAATCTGGTGTGAAGTATGCCCGCAAAATATAACAAATTAGTGACTAAGTTACAAAATATTGGTACAGTAGCTAGAGACCTGTAATATAAACTTGCTCACCTTCTTGAATCCATAAACTGATTACTTCATTTTTAGGAGCAAAAATGTTGTGGATTAGAATATTGCAATATTTTTTTTCTATCATGTTAAACGCATATTTTTGAAGTCATATGTTCAAGTAAACTTTTATCATTTAAATTTTGTAATATTTTATTCTCAGTCATATTTAATGCATATATTTAAAGTAATATGATAAACTAAAGCGTTATAATTTAAGTATTAGAACCTAAAATGTTTAATTGCATAGAATAAATTATATTTTTCTCTTTTAATTAATTTTTGATCAAAGTATTTTTTTCAATTACGTAGCTAAATGTATTAATATAATTTAATTATTTCTAATATTGATGTTTTAGGATAAGTCAGTATTTGAAGGACAGGTTTACAAAAGCTTTCAAAGCACCTTCTGTACGTTTAATTACTGTTGGGGGAAACCATTTTGTTTTAATTAACAGTATGGCCATGGAGGGCGATGGATGTTTTCTTTGTCGACCTGCTGAACTACAGCTTAACAAAATAGCAGGTATTTTTCAAATATATAGATATTTTTAAGAAATGCCATTTTTTACCTAAATCGTTTTCTGTTAAAATTTTAAGCATAAAAGACTATAGATTAAAATAGAACTAAACTATAAGGCTTTTAAAATTTATAATAACTGAGTTGTTGTTGACAAAATAATATTTGTTTTTCATCTTCAATTTGAGCTACTATTTTACTCCTGCATAGTAATACAGTGAAACCTGTCTTACACGGACCTGTGTTAGGCGGAATCCCGTCTATCGCGGAAGACTTTAAAAGTCCCGACTGTCACCTATTTAATTTACCTGGTTAATAACCTTCATAAGCCGGAAACTGTCTAACGCGGAAGGAGAATAAGCAAAAGGATGAGTGATACGTATTTACTACGTCTTAGTTCTGCATAAGCCGGAAAATCTGATCATATACATGCTGTAAAATATAAAGTTGCAATGACATCCGTTTAGATAAAATACAGTTTATAACATATTTTTTTACCATAACAAAATTCACAGATAGGTCTGCTTAATTGTAACGGATCATATTTATTTCTGAGAACTCTGTAACAACGTTAAGGATCGCTGATGAGTACAAGATAACGCAATGGTATACAAACATCCATAATTTACGATAGGCTATGTGTCAGCACTCGTTTCCTTCAAGATAACACAATGAATAGTTTACTTTATGCTATTTATGGACAATGAAACGTGTCATCCTCGTGAAGATTACTCTCACATCAAATTAGTGTTTTTTCCGCCCAATACTACTAGTGTTACTCAACCGATGGATCAGGGCGTTATTAAAAATCTTAAAGTCCACTATAGAAAACATGTTTTACAATCTCTTATTGCTAACATAAATTCATGCTCGTCAGTACAGGAATTGACCAGTAATATCACTGTTTTGGATGCTATAAGATGGATATAAAGTTCAAATGAGAAAATATCAAAATCGTGTGTTCAAAATGCATTCAAAGAAGCTGGTTTTATTTTACAAGAAGAACTCAATAATGCTATTGAAATGGGGACGCAAGACATCTTGCACACGGTGAAAGATTAGCTGACAGAAACAGGACATTCTACTTTATCTGCTGAAGAATACGTAAGTTTTGACAATGAACTGGCAACAGAAGAAGGTCAAAATCTCTGGACGAAATTATTGAAATGGAGACTAATGAGATTATAGAAAGTGAAGAAGAAATTGAAGAAGGGCCAGTCGTAGAAAACAAAATTAAAACATTTGGCGAGGCTTTAATGAAAATTTGTGAGTTAAAAGATTTCGCGGTACGTATTAACAACCCGGAAATGCGTCAAAATTTTTTACAACTAAAAACAATAACTGAAACACAAGCAAGTAAAACTAACCTTTTAAAACAAAAGTCAATGCTAGATTTTTTTAAACCTACTTGATTTTCTTTTATTTTTATGTAAGCCTACTATGTACAGTATTTAGGCTAAATACAGTAAGAGGAAAAATATAGTTTTTAATAAATTGCATCATTAATTCATAAATTTTGTTGACAAGCGTATAAGTGTTTTAGTTTTATAGTTTTAGTGTTTTCTATTAAAAATGTTTTGTGGAGAAGGATAAAAGGATGCTGCATTAAAAGGTAAGATTTTTATTATGTAAAGTAGGTTTTAACATTTTCTGTAGTGTGCCATTTGTAGGTAGTGTAACATTTCATAGCCAACACCACCTAGAAAACAAGGTTTGTGAGTTGTGACGTCACAGGGCACAGGCTACGGGCTGTCATTAGGCAATCAAGATAACCGATATTACTGTTGAATGACGTTTATTTAGACGTTGAAATGTGATAGTTTTCTTGTGATTTAAATACACTTGCTTTATATGTTGAAGTGTTATCTCTGTAGGATATAAACAGTCAGTACTTAATAGGAAATAAATAATTAAATTTAATACTGTATTAGAACAAATGTAGATACAATGACAATTGTCCATTATCTATGTAGTGTTGGTAGCGCCATACAGCTGATCAGTAGAAATAATAGTCTTATAGCTAAGAATTCCCAGGGCCTACCCTCACCCCAACGCTAAAAATAGACTCGGCAAACGTTTCGTAATGTTACCATCATACAATACAGTACTACTGTATAAGCCGGAAACCTGTCTTAGACGGAAAAAAATGCCGGTCCCAATGGATTCCAGCTTAAACAGGTTTCACTGTATGTAAATCCTCCTATAGGAGGATGTACTTTTATTTGCTGAGGAACAGCTGATACCGTAGATTTTTCTTATTATTAAATCAAACCGTAAGAAAGTAATAATTTGCAACTAAAGCTTTTAAGTCAAAAGACTATAAATGAAAATAAAACTAAGAAAATATGGTTTTTAAAACAAAATAAATATGTATTGGCAAAATAGTTATTTGCTGATTAAATACTAACTAAAAAAAAGACTACAATAAATGAAAATAGAACTAAGGTAGTGAGGTTTTTTATAATTATAACTTTTTTAACTAAGTAGATTGTTACTAGCAAAAATTTTACAAACAAAATTATTAAATATATTTTAACTCATTGAAAGTTTAAAAATAATTTACATTAAGATGGATGTGTAGAAAGATTAAATAGATTTGATATTATATTAACGCAAATTTTTTTATCAATTGGTTTAGTACTGATAAAAGTTGTTATTTGATGAGTTCTAGATTTTAGAACTGCATGTATATTTAAAATTTAATTTTGTTCAGTTTTTGTTAATTATGCTTAATTATTAAAAATGAAGGAGTTTTATGAATTCAGCGAATCTTTTAATTTATAAATTATATAGATAATTTAGAATGTAAATATTACATATTTGAAAAGGTTTTATACATTTTTTAGCTTTTCAGAATTATGTCATTAACATAAACTGTTGAAAAATGTTGAAATTTTGAGGCATGGCAATACTAAATACTTTTTTTTTAACAAGCCGAAGATGTGCACAGTAATTTTTGTCTTTCATTTAAGGGGCTAAAATGTTTTTTTGTGAAAAAAATGCCTAATTTGAGTTGCAGTTTCAAGAAAGGCAAGAATCAACTCGAATAGAAGTTCTGGGTTAAATGCATGCCTGTATTTGATCTTAGGGAATAGTCCTGCTTTTAAAAATTATCTATATCAAATATTTAAGAATTTTCGGAAGTCAAGTAGTTGTCCTATTAGCCTTTTTAAAGTTTATTTTAAAAAAGATGGTTTTGGTCATTCAAGTAAATCATGAGCTTTTGTACTTATAAACACTAATGGAAAGGTTTTATCTTGAGTTGTTTCAAAGAAACTTAACAATAATGTAATGGGTAGCAATTTTCTTTAATTTAATGTTGAAAAGGGTTTTATTCCAAGGGTGTCAGGCTTTCTTGGTGCTAACTGACTCATGTTTGGAAACATGAGAGACAAATTTTGGTTACTTGTGTTTTTTGTGGAGAGGACTGCTTTTGTATTTTCAACAGAGATGTAATCTTTACCAATGTGATCTACAGCAGAAAGCCTTACAACACTATTGTGTGCCAATAGTAATTTGGAGTATATTATTCTATAATTGTATTTGTTTGGCAGGTAAATCAAAGAAGTTCGAAACCAATGCTATTAGCTACATAAAATAAGAGATTATTTTAAAAATTTCCCTCTAACACCTAAAGGCAATGAATACCTTTTTTTATTTATTTAATTTGTTATTCAGGGAATTAGAAAAGAGTCCCACTAAAAAATTATATTACTTAAAGGAAGGGAGGTTGGAATTATCTTACATCAAAGTTACAGCTTGGCTTTTAGATTAATTATTTTTTTTAAAACTCAAAACGTTGCTACTTGCCCTAAGCTAGAGGAAAGGAATATGAACTTACAACTATGAATCTATGGATTGGGAGATAATTAATTCCATCTGATGAGAAATTACTTTATAGTGAATTTGTAATAAATCTTAAATGTATTTAGTGGCAGGGTTAAAAGAGTTTTCTGAAGGCTACTGATTGTTCCTCTAGACCAGGACTTATTTCCTATAAAGTTTTAAGGTTTTATAGCAATATACTTCAGTCGAGATTGATATGGCCTGTATTGATCTATTCTTTTTCAAAGAGTTTGGTGGATTCGTTAAATAAGGAAATACCAAAATTTTGAAAAGTTAGCTGGCATCTAAAGATAATTAGATGGAGTATAATCTATGAAAATTAGAAATAATTGGTTTGCTGTGTGTTTTTCTTGTTTATTCAAAGAGTTTTCGGTTAAAAAAAATTAATATTAAGTTACCTATTGTTGTTCCTTATGCAGAAATAATGAACAGATTTCTATTACCTTAACTTTACAGGTAGAGTTTGAGATAAAGATTAAAAATAATTTGGTGTCAGGAGAATTATTCAAGGTTTTGAACAGTTTTAGACCAGGTATAGAGCTGAAATGAAAGAAAACAAGAGTGCTGTAGATGGCCAGGATATGATTAATAGGTGAGGCAATATCTCCGGTGATGTAACATGAGTGGGTACAAGTGGAATAGGTGAAACTGAATATCTCAAGAATATAGTGAAGAACTTTTATGTGTAAATGGTCCTGTGAAATGAGTAGCGTATTTGCTAATGTTTTTTGGGCAACATTGCATGACTCGATTAATTTCTATTGCTAGTATTTTGGAGAAAATACCACATATAGATTTTTCTCAGTAGCTCTAGCTACTATTTAATATATTTTAGTTGACTGCCCTTGGGTTCTGCAGGAGGGGAGACTCTTCTAGGCGATATGATCAAGTTTATTTAATTCAGAGAAATGCTAATAGTTATTCTATTGCTTTAGTATGAAGAAATCTAGCTTAAGGAATGTGTCTTGTTAATTTTGTCAAGCTAGGGAAGGAAGAAGAAGATACAAACTATCATTGTTTTGTCAGAACTGAGGGTGGTTAGTACATAAGGATCTAGGAAACCTTAGTTCTGAGATTCATCGTTTTTGCTGTTTCACATTATTTATTGATAGGTCAATGAATTGGACCTTTATCTCTTGAGATTTTATAATCTTTGTGTTTACTTTCAACCTAAAAAATTGAAATGTTGTCCAATGGAAAATAATTACTTATTATTGAAGAAGTAAAAAAATTTATAAATATATAATATCTAAAAGAAATTAGAACAAAATTGTTGCATATATGGATATGAAGGTGAATTAAATTAATATTTGAGGAATCTTTGCTATTCACAATAGTAAAATAATATTTATGCAATTTTATCTTAAGTCTTGTAAGTTAACTATATTTACAGAAAATAGATCTTTATGTTAATTCCCTTAAGAATTTACTCAATGAAAATTACTATTAATTGTTGTTAAAAATACCTATATATTATTTCTTGCAGTTTTTATGTTGTTCATCTTGAGATTTTTTAAAGTTACTACTTTAGGTATCATTTGGTAATAAAACCAGTACTTATGACATTTTTCAGCAGATGCATATCACACTAGGTCAGTGCATTGTTTAATGCTGGGAGTCACGTTTATGATTCAGCAAAGAGCATTGTCTATGACTCACATTATTGAACAATGTACTCACCTAATGCAAAACACGTTTGTAGAAAATTTAGACTCACCATAAATAAATATAATTCCACATTAGCTAGTTTCATTTTTTAGTTAGTTTTAATTTTCTAGTAAGGTCTACTAACACAAAATAATTGGAGAATAACTTATGAAATATTATTCACTGCCTCAGATGAACTGTTTATTTATCGGTTTTCAATTATGAATTAAGTGAAAACTATTGACTTATTTGCTGATGTCTTTTGAAACCGACGTTTCATTGATGAACCCTAACCTGCTACTGCTGGAAATCGCCCAAGGTTGCAAGCTAGTGATTTATGGCTGTGAAAGTGACTTGACTTATGTTTTTTTGTGTACCCCCTAGTATATGTTGAGTACCTGGATTTTGGATTAATTTTTGTGTGTCCTTGAGGCACTCTTTGTGTCTTGTGTTAAATTATCAAATGGTTTGGCTAATGTCGTTTGAAGCTGGGACAGTCGTTACATGATATTTTTTATATACCCGATAGATTGTATTGATCTTTTGTTGTTGAAAAGTTGTATTTGTTTTATAAAAGTGTTTATTGTTTCGTATGATATTGGCAATTGAGTTTTCCAAATGTAGCAGGAATTTTGTATATGTATTTGTTGTGATAAGTGGTGGAGATGTATTTATTGTTTGTTTGGGGCTCAAAAGTGTGGCCTTTGAAGGTGCTGTGTATGTTTATTTTTCTTTAGTATATTATCAATAAATGTATTTTTGTAACCGTTATATAGTGTGATGTATTTCATTGAATAGAGGGTTCATATTCTTTTTGTTCATACTCTTTTTCTTACATGGGTATATTTATTAGGTAGTCTAACATGCGGTTAAATGCTGTGTGTGTGTATTGTGTTAGAAATAAACACAAACTGTGTCTTACTTTCTTTTTCCACCTATAATAAATAATGATATGGAGCATTGTGGCTTGGAAAGTTGCCCAGTAGTAAGTTGTAATGTCGTCATCTTCTGAAGTGAAAGAATAGTTGTTGACAAAAACATAGTTGATTAAAACTTTACCTTCAGTTCTGTTGTATTTTTCATTTTTTAGTATTTTTTTCTCATTTAAATGAATGAGAACTTTTAAATTTTGAATTTTAACTTTGAAAAGATTTTAAACAAGCTAAATTCATCATTGTATTTAGTAAAGTTTTCCATCACACACCTGTTTCTAGTATTCTATTGTTTATAGTCAATTCAATTAAATTCGTTTCCAATAGTTTTGGCAAATGATTCCTATAATTAAGTAGTATCTTGTCATTGGTTGCATTTATTCTTATACCAATAAGTGGAAGAAGGATAAATTGATTACGAATGACCAGGAGGATTTTGCTTCTGTTTCTATTTCCACTTAATGCTGTAGTAATTTATAGACAATTAATTAATTTCTGTAATTATTATTAATCTTTTTTGAAATCCTTATTACTGTCTATTACTATTGGTATAAATGAATGAAACAAATTATATATGTGCTGGGTTGCATCTTAAAATTTTCCCATCCACATTTAACATGTAAATAATCAGTTGGTTTTGAAATTATGATTGTAGGATTTATTTTCTTGCATTCAATGAATATTGATACAAGTATATTTTAATACTAATCTGTTAATATAAAAGTTTTTAATTTATATATTAAAAAAAAGTTAATCCTATGGTTTTCTGGTGGTTGTCATGTTATTTATAAGATTTTAAGATGAAGCACAATTTTATGTTATCATTAAGTAATTATTTCTTAATAATTTCTTATTAGAATAAACAAGAATATATTGTTCCTGAGGAAGTAGAGTATTTACCTGATTCCTACCAATATATGTAATCATACATCATTTATGCAAAGTGGATGAATATCATCTTAGTAACAACTAGATGCTGCTGGAAGTATCTTGATCGTTCTATTGAGTTCTATAGATGTATAATGTGGTGATTTCCATTCGCAATGTTGATTCACAAGCAAATAATTTAGTCTGATGCAAACATTGTCATCCCCAACAGCTCAGATCTCACAGCTAGCCTAGGTTTAGTTTTGTGTCAATTTTGTGCATTTTTATTGTTTAAAATAAATCAAATACAAAAATGACTCACTAGCAGTTCTGCATTAATGCATTTGCAAATTAGTGAAATTTTACCAACTTTAACACTCTTTATTACCCACCGAACACATCGGAGGTAAGTAATATTTCTTATAAAACATTAGTAAATATTTTACACTTGCTTATGGTAGCACTTACTTATATTTGTTGAGGATAGCCATTCCAGGAGATCTGTCCCATTGTAAGTGCTACTATAGGCAAGTGTAAAATATTTACGCATGTTTTAGTGAAAACTAATAGCTCATGTGAAGATGAATTCAACTAATATAATATTTCTTATAAATTCTTATTTTTATTAAGTTAAAACTGCTTCTTATTGGTAATTATATTTTATTTTTCTTTACTAAAGTTACCTGCATTCAATTGACAAGTGTAATAACATATTTTGTTAGAAACTTTATTTCAGTGAATTTTTTCTGAAAATGAACTGTGATAATGCCAAATTGACTTAATTTAAATCTAAAGGGTGCTCTTCATTTATTGTTATCCACTCATGACTTCAAACAATTTTTGTAGTAAATCTATAAACATAATCTAACCTTTGAATTTTATTGTTATTTACATTTACATTACTAGCAGACTTTGGACTGCTACTTTTAATTATTCATGGTGGTTCTTCAAATTTATTAATATTTCAAAATTGTTTAAATTTCAACCTATGTTAGGCTCTTAATTCTTACTCTTTCCTGACTACTAACTCTTGTAATTTTCACTAATGAAACTATACCTAGAGGTATAGGAACAAGAATGAAAGTTCCAATACCATGCTGTATTCATAAAAATTTTAAAAAAATCTATTGCTATTGTTGTACAATCAGTATTTATAATGTAGATGCCTTAGTAAGAATTAGTAAATAATTGTGTTTAATGTTATTTAACTTCTATGGTTTTCATACTTTTAGCTGCATGAACAGATGAGACTGAATTTAGTAATTTCTTCTGAAGAAATTGATGTGTAAATTGCTTTTAGACCAATGTAAAATTTAAACTTATCTATTAAACAATTTTGTGTACATTGAAAATAATTGATGTTTAATTTTATCAATACAAATTTCTAAATACGAAATTTGGATGGAAGAAGATAGTCTTTCTAAAAAAAAATATTTATGGAATCATTTTAATCTAACTCTGAAACTGTGGAGCAATCTATTTATTTAAAACTATGAAGCAATGGTCTCAGTTTGATTTGTTGTTTATTGGTTACTTTTGACACCTACCCAGCTCAAATTTGTTTTAAAATCTATACTGTAAATAATACACAAACGTCAGCATTTTCAGACTATGCCATTAGTGCTGATTTTGTACCTTTTCTGTTTTTTTATGATATAGGTTTTTTTCTGTTTTTATGATACATAATTTTTTTTCAAAATAGACTCAAGAAATAATCGTGTTATAAACCTGTACAAATTTTATAATGATTCCAATACCTTGTTTGTAAAATAATCTACACTTTGAAAATAAAACCTAATTGAATTTAATAGAAATGGTATAATTTTGCCGAGTGTAATTTTGTGTGAAATTTTCACTTATAAAGTCTATTTGACTTTGTTTACTCTAGTGTAATTCTCTTTTAGCTCGCTTACAGTGCACAAGGGGTGTTGGCAGATGTAAGCCAGGGATGGCTCTGAAACAGTATAGTCGACCTATTTTACTTCAGGTTAGTAGAATTTTTTTAATGATTTGATATATAATTTGATTTTGGTCTTTAAAATTAAAACCTGTGAATGTAAAAACTATCAATTATAATAATACAAAATTATTTTATAATTGATATTAATTTATAGTAATATTACTTCAAATTGAAATATAGGTAGTTGGTTGGATAGTAAGGATATGAGATTTGATATTCATATATATTAAAAATTAATTGAAATGTTTTCATATTTATTTGAGTACATTTTCCTGCTGCATTTCATAACTTTACAACATTTTCCTCTGTGAACGCATTTTGGAGTGACTCCATTTTCAAAACTTAAATTTTACTGTTTGCCCAAATCTTATATTCGTCTTTATAAATTGTTAGCTACGCCCCCACCACTTGCAGGCCTTGCTTCCTATTGGCACACGCCTACTCTCAACTTCTCATGTTTAGCTACTTAATAACTTGAAACTTTTAAAATTAACATCAACAGAGGAAAATATTGTAAAGTTAGGAAAGAAAGAAAAATTTACTCAAATATATAAAAATATTTCTGGGTATATTAAGAATTTTAAATTGTTTTCACCTAAAGATTTTAAAAGAAAATTGTAAAATCAAAATTAAATTTGAAACATTTAATTTGTTGTTTAGTGATAATTTTGCCTTAATGTTGCTTCAATTTTGTTACATATCTAGTTGCAATTTTGACATGAACATCTAACAATGTGCCAAAACTGAAAATGTGTTTATATTTATACAGAAACAAAGTTAGAAATATAATAGATTTTTAAATATTTGAATGATTCAGCTTATATAAATTTTTTTTAATACAAAAATAGTTGTTGAATCAGAAGTACTTCTATCAATACGAATTTTGTTTCTACTGACATAAAAATGAAATTGATATAAGAATGAGGTTTCAAAGAAAAAAGGAATATTGTTAATAAAAGTTAATAACAAATTAAATTTTTGTCATTTGAATCGATGTTAGTGAAAGACATAATTAATTTTCATCAGTTCCTGATTACTGGAGCTTTAAAGGCGTTAAAATTTCTTAAATAAATATTTGATAACCTGAATTTTTTAAATAGTAATATGAAATATGAGGTTTTTAGTATTCTTATGCTAGGAGAGGTAAGTCATTTTTGAAATAGTTACTTGATGTTGAAACTAAAATAATGTATAGGTGGGTGATCAAATTATGAAAACATGTCAATATATGGGGCAATTGCAATGTAAATACAAAATCTCTAGATTTATTTAAATTTAAAACTTTTTAAACCTCACATTTTAACATTCAAGACAAAATAGATTGAAACTTTTTAATAATATAAAATTTCCCTTTACATTTTGTAAATTTGCTTTAAAAGCTGATGATTTAAACAAAAGTGTTGTATATTATGACTCTTCATTCTCAGGTCATAATTTTAAAGGAGCATCTCAGATCATAGTCTTTATTTCTAAAAATAAAAATTAATAATAACTGATGTACTCACAAGGTAACAATAAGAAATAAATGTTTCTAATATTTACAAATGATGAATATGCTCACAATACTATTTATATTGTGTCTAATATCAAATTCCCCTCGTCTTCACTGTCTTTATTTAACTTTAGAGTTATGATTTAACACCATCTTGAGTTTTGGTTTTTATCTTGGCATCTTATACATCTCACACATGTATAAGTGTACTTAAATTTTGAAAAAAATTGTATAAAGAATATTTGTTGTTATTCTTTGTCAAGCAAGAACTTGAAAAAATCTTAGAGCTACTGCCAGGTGTAGCAACTTTTTATATTCCTTAGTGTTCAATTCTTGCTTAACCCATTGCAGATTAATTTATTATCGGTTATAGCCTATCAGACCATTCCATTTCAGTTTTAGCCTATGCCGATGACCTTGCCCTCATCTCGTCTGGTGTAGAGGAGATGAACCTGCTCAAAGTCAATGGCGATGTCGTGTCTTGAGCTGGCCTTAACTTTAATGCTAGCAAATGTGCCAGTCTTGATGTTGACTGCCGTGTAAAAAGAAAAGTGACTGATACTGTTTTTATTATTAATAATAATGAAATGGCAACCTTGCAAGAAGGGGAAGAGTACTGCCACCGGGGTGTCCCCACTGGCTTCAAGATCAGCCAGACCCCGGTGGACAGTATAAACGAGATGATCCACGACGTAGAAGCAGTCAATCGGAGCCTGCTTGCACCCTAGCAAAAGTTGGAGGTGGTCAGGATGTTCATCCTGCCACGTCTGGAGTTTATACTCAGGGGCTCCAGGGTGGAGAAGGCCCCATTGACTAAACTGGACAAGGCGGTGAGGCGCATGGCCAAGTCATGGGTGCACCTGCCTCGCCGAGCGAGTGCGGTGCTCATCTATTTGGACCTGTTGGAGGGGGGAGCTGGTCTCCTTCCTCTGGTGGACCAGGTTGATGTTGTGGCCATCGTTCGTGTCTTTCGACTGGTCACCTGTCGAGATCCAGTTGTGAAGCACTTGGTAAAGTCCATCTTATGCGGTGTAGTCCGTACGAGAATCGGGCAGCAACCCACCAAGGAAGACCTTGCTGGCAAATCATTTTATTCGCACCGGACGTTATACGCTATTCGTAGACTGGAGGCTCGTCTTTAGAGCCCGGCTTGGAACGGTACCACTTAACGGCTGCCGGTGGTTCGGAACGGGAGACAGGCGGTGTCAGCGATGTGGTTATGGGTCTGAAACGCTGCTGCATGTGCTGAACCACTGTGTCAAACACAGTGTCGCCTTGCAGGGTCGCTACGATGCCATTTTAAATAGACTATCCAAGGCGGTACTGCGGCGGACTGGTGATGTTCGCGTTAATCAAACGGTGCCAGGTGTGACTTCCAATTTAAGGCCGGACCTGGTGGTGGTGAATGAGGGGACTAGAGAAGTATCAATTGTCGATGTAGCTGTCCCCTTCGAGAACCGCTACCAGTCTCTGGCCAAATCACGACAATCTAAGATCGATAAATATTCGCACCTGGCTGAGGAGCTCCGATCTCAGGGTTATGAAGTGACCCTCAATGCCCTAGTGGTAGGAGCCCTTGGTTCCTGGGACCATCGTAACAAGGAGATCATCCGGTTGTTGAGGATATCTCCATGTTATGCTAAAGTAATGAAAAGGCTAATGGTTTCGGATGCCATTAGATGGTCACGGGACATTTATATTACCCACATCACCGGTCAGCAACAGTGGTAGCAGCTGGGGCACGTTGCAGCAGGACACACTTGTTAATGTCTTTGGGAGGGTTGCACCAGCCACATTACATTTAAACCTTTATTTGTTTGTGGTTTGCGTGGCTGGTGCTAAGCATCTTGGCTTATATGTTGGGGACTATTTTAATTTTTATTTAGTTTTGTAAGTGGCTCGGAGTTAATCCGAAAGCATGTATTTTTCTTTGAAAGTTTGTTTAATCATAAGAAGTGCCATTTAATTTAAAGACTGTGGAATATGTATACAATTCGTTGCAGAACAATATATCGTTACTATAAACTGTTATTGTTAATTGTTGTTAAGTATTTATGAAATGCTGTCTGATTTTGCTGCACCTTTTTTTATATATTATTTAAAGAAATTTTCTATGTAATGAAATATTATTGCTTCAATAATTGATTGTTTAGCACAATCAAATTAATTCTGAATTCAGTGGTCATGACAGCTGAATGGTGTTACACTAATTTATTATTTTTTAATTAATGTTATTATTAAAAACGAATAACTGATTTAAAATAAGTAAAATTGTCAGAAAGAGAGCGTTACACTTTAAAATTTGAATTTTAAGGGGGTTATACTGAAGATCATGGTAAAAAAATAAGCAGAAGGTATAAAGGTTAATACACTAATAACTTGCATAGTGCTTCTTTGTTTAGCAGTAAATTTTTAAAGCACTTCTATGAAGTGCTTTCGAGGTCACTCATTAATTTGTATCAATTATACACGATTTCATCATAGATTTTCATTGGAAAAACAACTGGATATCAGATATGCTTATTTCTTTCTAGGTGACTAGAATGACAGTTGACATTTTGTTACACTCTCTGTTACTCTTCCATATAAATAAACACCTTGTCTATTATCTTTGTTTTGACAATTAATTAGACTACATACCCTATTGTTTTTATGTTACTCTATCATCTACAATGATGTTGATTAATCATCTGATCTCAGACTTTTTGACTCAGAAACTGTAAAAATATTGATTGTCTATTTAGTTTCAAGTTTACTAAAAGTCAGTTCCAAAAAGTGCTTATGTTGAATTTAAGGAAGAGTTTGAATTCAGATGAGAAATTACAAGTTACAAGCCAGTTAAAAGAAGGTTTAATACATATTAATATATACATATTATTGTTTCTATTATATAACAAAATTTTCTGCTAAATTCTATAGAAATGTATTTGAGATACAGTGAATCAAAATTTAATGCAAATTTATAAGACACAAGACAATTTAACATGTTTCAAATTACCTAAACTACACTGTCCCTATGTTAAGGTTGAAACTATTGTTTAAAAAAAGCAATATATTCATCGATTTCACTACCAAAATATTTGGCAAAGAAATAAAGTTTAACACTTATGCAAAACCCTACAAATCTCGAATAAATAAAAATCTATATATACTAATCCGGATTTTAGAAACTATATTAGCTAAAGTTCTTCAACCATGAGATTCTTTGTCTCTCTACACATTTTCTCCAAAATAACTTGCCATGCAATATTGTCTTCAGTATACCGGTCACATTATCCATGACATGTCCAAAATTTTGAATTTTTGTTAGTTCACTGTTATGTTAACAACTTGATTTTTCTCCAGCTATTGAATAATCGCTTAGTCTATTTCAGAATGGTTCATGCTATGAGCATTTTTACAAATTAGTAAAATTACTAATTTAGCAAATTACAATTTACAAATTATCAACACAGTAGTACAAATTAGTTCTTCGTGTTGATTGAGTTTTTTTTAACACAAAAATATTCTCACTTTTAAAGAACAAAATATTATATATCTTATACAGGAGCAATTTTTTATTCATTATTTTGTACCTTAGTTTATTATCAACTAATTGATTATTGTAAACAGTATTCAAGCTGGGTTGTGAGTTAAGGTTATAAACACAAGACATATATACATAACTTGCAATTATAAAATTTCAGTTTTATATGCGTTTTAATGACTTATGTTATCATTATCAGTGATGCTACTACAATCATATAACTCTAATTAAAAAAAATAAAACCTGTAAGTTACCTTGAGTTTATGATTTGACAGAGGTTATGAATTGTGAAAAATTGTTAAAACACTAAATTACGTTGAATAAAATTTTGTTCTTCAAAGGTGTAGTTGAAGATGTCGGTTTGCACACCACAATTCCACTAGGACTGATCACTAAAACACTTTTAATTGAATAAATTGAAATGTTCACTAGAAAAATAAATTACACAAATGTTTCATTAACTAGTTGACCATAGGATCAACACTTGTGGTTGAATAAAGTTCAGTGAGAAAATAATAAAAATATGAATTTAATAATTAGTTGAATTGGGTAAATTAAATAATTGTTTAATTTGAGGTAGCTTTCCCACTTATATGAAGAATGAGTTTGAAGATCCAAACGGATGAAACAACATGCGAGAATGAGCCAAAATGGTGAGAAAAACCAAGACAAGACGAGATACATTTTGTCTGATTAGTTGCTTAACACTGTCAGAAAAATGGTGAGAGTCTGCTAGAAGACCAAGTCACATGATTGTTAAATTTAGTCATCACTGATTTGAATTGAATAGAACATAGATCACAGATGAGATCAATGATGATTAACCATGCAAAATGTGCAGCAGAGCTTCTGTCGTAACTCGTATGCAGCAGTTTGACAGAATAACTAAGTAATAATCAAGGAGGTTACCTGTACCAAACAGCAAACATATAGTGAGGTGTGAAAATCATGTATGACTGAGGCTTGTATTTGAAGAATAAATGAAGGGGAAGAGAGGGTGTTGAACTTAGGAGAATTTTTTTGTTACAAAAAAGGAGTGTAGTTTTTTCGCAAATTTAGTTCAGTGTAATTAAAACACTTGAATATACGAGGTGTGGCTAGAAAAAAACCGAACTGATGCTATAAACAAATTTTATTTTCCATTATTTACAATTTGATGCTATCTCCTTCAATGTACTCTCCTCCTCGGTCTATACACCGCTCCATACGAATTTTCCACTGTTCATAGCAGTGCTGTAGATCATTTTCGGTAAGTCCATACATTACTTTCATCGTTTTTTCTTTTACTGCTTCAATACTCTCAAATCTAGTTCCTTTCAAAGCTGACTTGACTTTAGGGAAGAGAAAAAAATCACAGGGGGCCAAATCAGGTGAGTAGGGTGGATGGTCTAAGATGGGAATGTTGTGATTGGCTAAAAACGTCTTCACTGACAACGCATTGTGAGCTGGGGCATTGTCTTGGTGCAGGATCCATGTCTTTTTTTCCACAAATCGTTCCGTTTTCTCCGTACTCGCTCACGTAGGGTAGTCAGAATGCTAATGTAGTAATGCTCATTCACTGTTTGTCCCTCTGGTACCCAATCAATGTGTATAATCCCTTTGACATAAAAAAAAAACAATCATCATTGCCTTGAATTTCGATTTTGACATTCATGCTTTTTTTTGTCGTGGAGAATCAGGAGATTTCCAATGCATCGATTGGCGTTTGGTTTCGGGATCGTAAGTAAAAAACCACGATTCATCACAAGTAATAACATTTTGTAAAAAGGTGGGATCACTTTCAATGTTTTCTAGGATGTCAGAACAAATCATTCTTCGGCGTTCCTTCTGTTCAATTGTGAGACACTTTGGAACCATTTTTGCACACACTTTGTTCATGTTGAAACTTTCATGAAGAATCTGCCTAACACTTTACTTGTCAATTCCTGTCAACTCAGACATTGCTATGATTGTTAAACGGCGATCTTCTCGAACAAGTTTACCGATTTTTTCAATGTTTGCATCAGTTTTTGCTGACAATGGTTTGCCAGTGCGAGCATCATCACTTGTGTCTTCGCGGCCATCTTTAAATCGTTTAAACCACTCAAACACTTGTGTTCGCGATAAACAATCATCGCCGTACACTTGTTGCAACATTACAAACGTTTCACGTGCAGATTTTCCAAGTTTGAAAAGAAATTTGATGTTAACACGCTGTTCTTTCTGTACACTCAACATTTTTCCGACGCACAGACAAAACGTCAACTACTTAGAACAGACGGCACGGGCAGACTAAGTGCAGGAGGCAGATGAAACTCGAGCAGTAGACGGAGCAAGAGTCACGTGACAGGCCAGGCGACTTTCAGCCTTATTGCATTCGTTTTATTGTTTCACCTGTGCTAGTTCGGTTTTTTTCTAGCCTCACCTCGTATATTGACATGGCTAAAGTAGCGCTTATTTTTAATTATTGAGGATAGTTGTTTCATGAAATGTGTCCTATTGTCAATTCAGACCGTAACTCCATAACCTAGTTTCATAAGTGTAATATATCAATATATGTTCAAGAATGTTAATGTAAAACTAGTAACTGAAGTGAAGATATAATCAAATAACATTAGTGGGATTGTAACAAGATTAAAGTAGCCTGTGGTAATGTCCAACTTCTAATAAGAGATTGAATTGGAGGAAAAAAGATCTTTTATAGTATTGATACTGAAAACAGTTTCACAAGTCATAACTCATTGTTATCATTACAATTTTGTTGCAATAGGTCAAACATCACAACTGCACTCCTACTTTTAGTACTTCAAGTAACTGTTAAGGCAACTTCCATCTGGCCTTCACAAATATTTTATCATTTCGTTTCTAATATGTGTCATCTAGTTGCTCTTTCAGGATTTATAATTTAATAAACTAACAATATTTAACAAAAGTGTTTTTGGTAATGTAACTGCAAGTTCAGTGTCATCCTTCATTTAAAAATACATCTAGGTTTTTATTAATACAAAATAAATTTATTTTTTTATACTACATTATTTGTAAACTGAAAATTAGTAATTTGATTCTATACATGTTTCAGCATTTTCCAATGTATAGAGAATCAGATGCTGAATGTAATGAGCCAGATGAAGCACCAGAAGATTTAAAAACACAGAAATTTAGAGAAAGATGGGAATGCCTTTCTCGAGAAGCTTCTGAAATGGTAAACTGTTTTACTGATGAGAATGTAATAAAATTGTATAAAAAATTTAAGTTGAAATAGTACAAACAAATTTATTTTAACTTGTTTTAGTACAAAATATTTTTTTAAATCTGATTCTCTTTGAACTGTGCTGAATTATTTTAATTGAAACAGATAATCACATCTTATCTTAACAAATATGAGAAGTTAATAGTTATGAATTAAAAAAAAATGATTAATCAGTTTATAGTACTAAAGTATGAACTTTTTTAATATGGTATTATTGAATATGACTTGAAAAATGCAGTCTACTATTTATAACATTCTCAAACATACTGAAATTATTTTGTGTATTCTTAATTATTGTACTGTATTACAATTCATTAAAACTCCTATTTTTTCTAATGCACAGGAACATATTTCCATGTAATCTGACTTTTTAATAATCCGAGGCGGTTTCGGTCCCATCCACCTCGAATTATCGAGACTACTATATATAAATACATTTAAATTTTTATCATCATAAACTGAACTTGACATACTAACATGGAATACAAGTTTATGTTATAGTCATAAGAGGTTTGATAGTAATAAAAAGTAAAAGAAAGATCAAGTTATTTTTGAGGGGCCTGACCTGACAACGGATGTTTTAGTAATGTTGACAGGAAGTGAAGCAGGAAACTAACTTCAGTCTATAAAAGCAAGGAAAGTTAACCAAAACAATTTACTTGTAATCTCTTATTAATTTTTACATTGATACTCACCTCAAATGGAATAAATATTGATTTTATTAAAAACATGCAGTGCTAAAAACTATAGGTGAAACAAAATTATTGTTTTAAACGTCAAGTCCCCTTTAAGGTTACTTGAATTAGGTTGTTACTTGAAAGGTTGCTAATACTTTGCATATGCTAGAGAAATTCTTTACACAACCATCTGAATTGCAACAATCATTCACGCAAAAGTAATAATAAAAAATTATATTGGTAAAACATTTTTTTAACATGTATATGCATACTCATGCACAGGATTAAAAAACAACTGAGATTATTAATATTAAAGAAATGTAATTTAGAATATCCACCCACCCTTAAATAAATTATGATAAAAATCCTCCTCAGGCCGTGGACGGTGCACGTTTATACAATTTAATGTAAATAATTATAATAGAAAGAGATTTAAATAGTGTACCTGTTGGGGTTGTCCTTAAGTATATCATTTACCTCAGTTTGCTTACTGGTTCCCTTGGGAAGACGGCATGCAAGACGCCAAGGACCTGTTGTTTTTAACTCTCGCTATCAGAATGCTACTTTTCCTAACTGGGTTATATTAATTTAGAAAGGGACAGGAAAATACAAGTTTAGTACAATCAGCTGTTTTATATTGGTCCGCTGAAGCGTGCCAGTCTACTGTGGCGACCATTGGAACTATTTACTATTTTTCATTTATGGAGATTGAGGTTTAGCAATAATATAAAAAAACATTACAATATATACATGATATATATATACAGTGAAATCTGCTTATGTGCTCCAGTTTAAGATGATTTCCCGCTTAATACTTTTTTTTTCTCAGATCCTGAAACTTAGCATGAAAAAACATACCCAATTTTCATGAATAGTATGCTTTGAATACCGTTTGATACGTTTTTTTAACACAATAATTTTCTCGACTACTGTCGGAAATTTTACTGTGTAGCAATAAATTACAAGCAAAAAGGATTTACAATAGTTTTATGCAGTTCAGCAGTTACGATGCTGCATAACACATCAATAGATATGAAAAATATGTTAATTACAGAACATAATCCAATAGGAAAAAGAATAGATCTTTGATAAAGACTGTCTAAAATGATTCACCAGGATATTTACATCAATGATAGAGACCTGAGTTTACACGGCATAGGATGACATCAGCACATTTCTGTTTGCTTAGAACAAAATGCTTTGTTTTATTCACTGTTGTTTACTTGATTTGGCAGATTAGTAGCTTGTTTATAAGAAAGACAAATGCCACGGTGGAAAAGTAAGTATTTTAAAGAGAGACTTTCAGTACTTGTGTGCACAAATGCAGATGGTTCAAAAAAACTTGGTAGTAGGAAAGTCAAAGTCATCAAGATGTCTCAAGAACATTTGCTCATTTCCATACGATTATGCTGTACAGCGTGATGCATGATTGACAGGGGAACAATTAATTTGTTTTATGGGTAAAACAACTCATACGATTCTTCAAAGGAAGAATTGAAATACTCTTCTACCCTTTAATAACGTTCTAGCATATCGAAAAAATATTGAATTAAAAAGATAAAAATGGGTTTTCTACTCCCGAACGGCACAAGCAAGCTTCAACCCATTTGCCAGGGAATAATAATAAATTGTAAGTCAGCATTATTGTAAGCGACTATTGCAAAAATACTTATGTGTCATGGAACAAGGTAATCAGTAACACTAAAAACATTTTGTATGCTATAAATTATGTTGCTTCATGGAATAAAGTCTGTCCTGAGGTCATTAAAGACTGTTTCATAGAAGCAGTTGTCAAATCAGTGTGAACTAGCATTGGAATGTACTAACAATAAAGTTGAGGAACTACTTTAAAGACTGCCTGCTGTACCATTTAGTGTACTGGCTGATGTGAGATGTTACTGTATATTATCAGTGTGTCTGGAATTTCAGATGACGCTATCGAAAAAATTAATTAATTTGAAACATTAATTTTAAATTCTCCTTCAATAAAGTTAAAAAACAAAATAAGATTAAAAATTATTTAAAGAAAATGTAAACAATGCAAAATTATCTACTCTATACAGTAGTAATGTAATAATGTACAGTATATAGGTTATAGTTTTCCATTAAAAACGTTTTCTCTATTATGTACATTTGTCTTTCATTATTTCATGATTTTCTGTTTAAAATTGTGATAAAATTGTTTTGACGAATATGTTGGAATAATCCAGCACGTATAATGCTGATATATACAAAGATATACAAAAGATAAACTATTCTTTCGTTGGTATTACAGTATTTTCTATTCCTGTATAAGATGTTTTCCCTTTTAAGATGTTATTTTTGGATGGTCCCTTGAAAATCGTATTAAGCGGATTTTACTGTGTGTGTGTGTGTGTGTGTATATGTATGTATGTATATATATATATATATATATATATATATATATATATATATATATATATATATATATATATATATATTCTTGATATTTTACATTATCCATTGTTTTTCCGTTGCACTGACTTTATGAAGTTAATATATTACTATTGTAGTAATTTTATCCACCATTAAGTGCAATGATTTTACCTTGTGTGATGAGGCACCTTTCGGTCACTTGACCATTGTCGAATCACTCTGGTCGACAATGGTCAAGTGACCGAAAGGTGCCTCATCACACAAGGTAAAATCATTGCACTTAATGGTGGATAAAATTACTACAATAGTAATATATTAACTTCATATATATATATATATATATAGATTTTTTGGACTAGGAGACTGACAGACTTACCTTGGTAAGAGTCCACTCTGTACTCTTGAAATAGTGGACAGAGTGGAATAGTCTACAGAGTGGACTCTTACCAAGGTAAGTCTGTCAGTCTCCTAGTCCAAAAAATCTAAATAATCTTTACCAACCAAAACTAACCTATATATATATATATATATATATATATATATATATATATATATATATATATATATAGATAGATTTTTTGGACTAGGAGACTGACAGACTTACCTTGGTAAGAGTCCACACTGTAGTCTTGAAATAGAAACACATAAAAGCACTTAAACAATGATATATTTCAACCACAAAAAAAAAAAAATATATATATATATATTACGTTATGCACTGACTTTATGAAGTTAATATATTACTATTGTAAGTAATTTGAACTTACAGTAACATGATAAATAAAGCAATAAAATACACACAGGATAACAAACAAAAATTAAATGAAGAATTAGATAAAATTACAAAAATAGCAATATAAAATGGATACAACAAACACTTTATAAAAAATATATACAATAAATTCACAAAAAAAACCTAACCTCAACACAACACTACAACCGGAACACAAAATAATAAAAAAAAAAAAATCGACCTAAAATATAGATACACCAATAACAAAATAGAAAAAATAACAAATATATACAACAAAGAATACTACACTCCAACATACAAACCAAACAACAAAATAATAAAATATCTTAATAACACAAACCACAAAACAAATTCAGAAAAACATAACCTATCAGGAATTTACAAAATTACATGTAACAACTGTAACACATTTTACATAGGGAAAACAACCAGACCATTTAAAATAAGATTTGAAGAACATTATAGAGCATTCAAAAACAAAAATTCAAAAGTATCAAATGTTGCAGCACACCTAATATCACATAAACATGAAATAACAAATTACGAAAATAACCTAACCATACTTGAAATAAATTGTAACACACTTTAGATGGTGTTACATATTAAATTGGAAATTTCAGAAAACAAACGAGAATGTATTAAAAAATTGTAACAATATACAACTATATAAAAAATTGTGATGTATTAGAAATATTTTTAATGAGATCTCTGGTTGATAGTGACATCTCTCGGAGAGTTTAAAAACAAGTAAATTAAAGTACGTCTGCGCACATGCGATGCGCGGTAGCGGGGAAGGTTGCTTCCAACGATTTAAAGTTCTCTTTTAGCCAAGATGTAAAAGGCAACGGATGTGTCCGAGAGCGAGGAAATTTTGTTTTGTTTTCAAAAAGTTAATGTAATATTATTTTTCTTTAACACGTTATAATCATGGTGTAGAAGACAGCGTACATAACCAAGTACAAAGATGGGACGCTGAAGTTACAGATGATATTTCCTGAGACTTTTCCACTAGAAGGATGCGAGGCTGCGACATGTGTATACAGCTAAGTGGACGATTTCAAACTTTAGAGATTTACTACAAAATTTAAAATGTTAGACAGTTTAACTCAAATTAATGAACCTTGAACGTTTCAACCTATATATATAAATGTAATTTAAGCATCATTTGGTGCACTTGTGTTCACCTTGAATTATAAAATTTTATTATAAAAAAAAGCAAGTAAACTCGAGTACAGATCCATTTTCAGCAATTGATTGATTTATTGATAGATTGCTATACGTAAAAATTCATAAGTCAAATATTAAATGTTCAATAATCCATAACTGAAGCAATGTCTAGAAATTTGTATCATGATTATAATTTGTTATTTTTTTGTTAAATAAAATGAGTGTAATTGCTTTAATTGAATTTAAAAGAGTAATTATTTAACCAGCACACAATTCCATGCATTTCAAGTTAATAAGCCTTAAATAATAATTTAATAAGACTTTGCAGGTCATTTTCTAAATGTGTAACTATAAACTGGAATATTTAAAATCAGCCTTAACTCATAAAAATTCGAGCTAAGTTAAAAATAAAAATAAGACAGTTACAAAATAATAATCCAATAGAACTAAACTCACTAGAAAAATACCACATTTATAAAAACATACACAACAATTTAATGAATCTACAAACAACATATACAGAAGACATACTATTCAAAAACATTATACACAAGACTCAAGAGGAATCGTGTATGACGTCAACAATTACCAACACTCAGACCGAACATCCACACCAGAAAAGAGAAAAAGTAATCAGTGATTCGACAATGGTCAAGTGACCGAAAGGCGCCTCATCACACAAGGTAAAATCATTGCACTTAATGGTGGATAAAATTACTTACAATAGTAATATATTAACTTCATATATATGTATATATATATATATATATATATATATATATATATATATATATATATATATATATATATATATATATATTTATATCGTGTGATATTTCACGATGTCCATTATTTTTCCGTTGCACTGACTTTATGAACTTATATTAATTGTAAACAATTTCTTCCACCACAAAGTGCAATAATTTAGTGGTGGAAAAATTGTTTAAAATTAATATAACTTCGTGTATATATAAGCTTCAAAATGAGAGCATGTAATTAATAGTTCTCGAAAGTCAACTCAGAAATATACTAAATAAGATTCTAGCATAAGTACGTTAAAGTGTAAGTGATAAGTGAATATAAGAAAAAAGAGTTACTAAGTTGTAAAAAAATTATACAGTCACATACACATACAAATCATTTATTAAAGAAGTTTTTAATGTTTTAAGAATTTACTTTTGATTTAATCATTATTGCTAACAATTTTAGATTAAACATTAAAATGTATACAAATATGATAAACTAAATTAGTTAACAGAATGAGATACAACAATACAATAAACTCATAACTGATTCTTATGATTATTTAAAATAAAATCTGGGGAAAATTCAACTCAAACATTTGTAGTTTTTTGGTTCAGGTGTTTCAGAAAAGTTCTATTGTAAAACATTTTACTCTAAACTGCGTTTGATTAGTACTTGGAATGTCATACAAAATATTTAATAATATATTAATATTGCATTGTGAAAAATAAAATAAATTGTATTTATTGAATGAGAAAAACATAGTTTCATGCACATAAGCTATGCATCAAGACCATAAGTTATGTTATTTGTGCGCTATTATAAATTACGTTTCCAGTACAAATGCACAAAACAGTAGCAAAGAAAGTGGTAAACTGATTATATAAAAGATGTTTTGTTGTAAAAAAAATGTATGCAATTTACATATTAGAAAATGTATTTCAGTTAATGGATGAATTGAAACCAAGAGTGATTATGACGGGCCATACCCATCACGGCTGCCACCGAGAGTATAAAGAAAGTAATATACATGAGTACACGATACCTTCCTTCAGTTGGCGCAACAAAGACAATCCTAGCTTCATGATGGTAACTATTATTCTTTGTAAACATTTTTGCAATCTTTAGAGAGATGTAATAAGATCTTGCAATGTAATAAGATTAATACTTAGGTAATTAATTTTAAGATTTGTAATTTATATAAAAATAATTTTAATTTAGTAGTAATTGTTATAATAAAATAATAGTTTCCTAAAATGGGACAAAATTACCATAGGAAATAAGAGATAACTGAACAGTTATACAGAAAAAAAATTAAGAAAATGACTAAGGTAATTGGTTATAAAAACTACATCAAAATTCATTTTGAAAATTCTCCAAAATGTAAAACATTCATAAGTAGTAAGAACATTTCAAATTGGGTTGATTTACATAATGCTTTTTTCACCGCATATTCTAATATATTTGTTTATAAAACATCAGTTACTTTTTACTTGTTTTTGATTTTTCAAAATATAACTATATTGTACCTCTTATAAAAAATATATTTAATTAGTGTTAACAATTGTTTTTATAAAAGTTATACGAGGTCTGTTCAAAAAATACGCGGACTGTTTGAATTTCGCGGCTCAAGTTAGTTTCAGGAGAATCCGCTTGGTGTCGCTAAGTTCGTATAAATCAGCTGATTAAAACGCGGTATTTCAGTCGCAGATATCTTCATTTGTTGATGAGTTACACGCAGTTTAGTGAAGAGTGTTTTTTTTGTTTGTCGGAGTGTAAAATGGACAGTCTGAAGGAGCAACGAATTGCTGTGAAATTTTGTGTAAAACTAGGGAAATCTGCAACAGAAACATTTGCCATGCTTAACACCACCTACGGTGATGATGCCATGAAGCGTATTGCATGTTTCATGTGGCATGAATGTTTCAAGGGTGGCCGACAGTTGATTGATGACGATGAGCGTCCTGGACGTCCTTCAACGTCAACTGACGACCCACACTTTGACAAAATCAAGACCCTGGTGCACGAAAATCGACGTCTGACCATTAGGGAGCTTTCTGAAGAGTGTGGCATATCAGTTGGATCTTGTTACGAGATTTTGACCTAAAAATTGAAGATGCACCATGTCGCTGCAAAATTTGTGCCACGCCTGATGACCGACGACCAAAAATTTTGTCGGGAACTGCTTGATCGTTCAAATGAAGATGAGAACTTTTTGTCAAGAATTATAACCGATGATGAATCATGGGTGTATGGTTACGACATTGAAACGAAGGTCCAATCATCCCAATGGGTGAGTCAAACATCCCCAAGACCCAAAAAAGCTCGCCAAGTTCGGTCGAATGTCAAGGTGATGCTGACAGTTTTTTTTATGCTAAGGGGGTTGTTCACTACGAGTACCTCCTTGAAGGCTCTACAGTCAACCAGATTACCTACATTGAAGTACTGAAACGTCTGAGGGATGCTGTCCGACGCAAAAGGCCAGAACTGTGGAGAAGTGATAACTGGTTTTTCCATCACGACAACGCTCCAGCTCACTCAGCACTCAGAAATCGTGAGTTTTTGGCCAAACACTTGACCACTGTTCTTTCACACCTCCCCCCCCCCCCTACTCACCTGACCTTTCTCCTTGTGACTTTTTCTTATTCCCAAAACTCAAAAAGCCCCTCAAAGAAAGAAGATTTGAAACGATTTCGGAGATTAAGGCAAATGCGACGAAGGAGCTGAACGCCATCACAAAAGAAACGTACCAGGACTGTTTTAACAAGTAGAAACACCGTTGGGATAAGTGTGTGCGTCGGGGAGGAGAGTACTTTGGAGGAGACCCAGACATGTAACTTCCAATTAAAGTACATTTTTTTTAATGACCTCAGTCCGCGTATTTTTTGAACAGACCTCGTATATCTATAATACATTTTTATCAAATAACACCTATAATTTAAAAGTCTTGTATGTAATAGATGTGCAGTATCTTATTCTGTATGTTTCAGGCCATATTTTCTCCGACCAACTATGCTGTTTATAAATGTCACATGCCAAAAGAAACAACTGTCATCAAACTCTATTCTGCAGGTGTTGTACTAATTGCATTTTATGCTCTGTTATCATATCGTAGATATTGTCGCAGGTCACGATTCTTTTACATTCATTCAGATTCATAATGACTAAAATTAAATGAAACAGTTACAATAATTGTACAATTTCAATACGGTTATTGTATTCTAGATATAAACAGTTAGGATGAGTAATTTTAATTTTAGTACTTACCAGAATATGAAATGATTTTTCCTGTGGTAGTTAGAATTGTTTTTTTATTTGCTTAAAGAAAAACTATATAAGTTTTTTTTAGTCTCCCAAAAATTTAGAAAACACCTTCCAACTAATGATATGAGTCTTGGGCTTATCTACATATTTGAATAAAGACTTGTATGTTTCAGTAAGTATTAATAATTATTTCAGTCAAAGTTCATAATACAGTAGTTACTTAAAATATTTTGTTGAAGTTCATGCAGTAAAAGACAGGTTTATTCTTCTTATGGGTATTTGAAAATCAACTAAAAATAGAAACATTAACATTTAAAATAACTAGCAATTTATAAAGATTTTAATTTTTCTTAATAACCAATAATGAAATTACAATATATTTTATGTCATTCCAATTAAAATATTTTTTACAAGTTAATAAAAATTATACAAGTTTTTTTTATTTTTATTGATTTGGGTATGCTCCGACTGAACATGGACTTTCCAATGTACATGTGATAACTCATTACTACACTGTATTCATTATAAGCATACAACAGTTAGCAAAAATCTGCCAACCCAACTTCGTTAAATTTGAAAATTCTGATATATCAAGTATTTGCAAGCTCAGCTAGACTTTAATGCCAAGTAGTTTTTTGACTGGTTGGATTGTACTATAGTTTGAAACTAGTTGATGACCTTAATTTGCATTAATGTTGAAATAAGCTATTGCTAAGTTTTGTTAACACGTTTGCTATAGCAATGTTTACAAAATAACTATTGGTATAGACCAGCTCACTCACATATGCGCCATAGGCATAAGACCCTCTCTTCCTGGACAGCCATCCCATATATGCGCTACTCGAGGTGGTTGAAATGGACTGACTGCTCATATTTGGGACACTGTGTGCACTGTTACTTTTATTCCTCTGACAAGTCAGTGGTTTACTTTAGTGGCTTGATATATTTGTAACTATTTGTAGACATGTCTAATGTTAATGTGGGACATTTGGTCTCTCAGTTATCAAGGTCAATCACATCAAAATGATACCCATGTTTATTCCTTCCACTGAGGCAGTTTTTGTTTTGAATGATCACATTTAGCTCTAAATGACATATATCAGAAAAGATGTAAACTTGTCAGAAGTGATGGGTGCGTTTGTAAATATTCTGTACTTTGTATGGAACTCAAATGTAAACATATTTTGTCTCTGTTACAATAATATTTATATTGTCTGTATTTTTTCAATATATAAGCCTATATAATCAATCTGTCTAGCATGACTAGCCAAGAGGAGTTAGTTGGGTGTTTGTTAATATGAATCTTTGTAGTGGGTACTACGTGGGATACTCTGTCTACACTCTCTCTGACTGGCTCATATATACACCATCCCAAAAAACACTAAAATCAGCAAAAACAAAAATATACATTCAACAAACATACTTCTAGGGTATTTTTGCATTTTAATAACTTATTACAACAACATTCCACTTTTGGTCTGTAACGAAGGTACGATCCACATTAACGCGGTTTATTGGAAGATTGAATTCTTACTGCAGGTCTATCAAGAGAAACCAGAACGTGTTAATCAAGTCTTGTAAAAAATCATTAAGACTTGAAAGTTTCTTATATTTCACTAGAATACATTAGTAAAATATCTTTAATATTTTTTTTTTAAATTGTCTTGAGTCATCAAATTATTAACAATCGTGAGAATATTGTATGGACAATTTGTTCAAGCATTAGTTGCTGAGAATTTCCCATTTAAAATTTTATATGTTTATTTTAACTCTATTTGTAAGTGTAGCATTATAACTTGTGAGGAGCCACTAAGGGAAATAAGGACTAGATTTTTCTCACTTCAAGCTGTTAATGGCCAGTTGTTCTACAAACTCACAAATAAAGCAATAATGGTATAAAAAATCCAAATAATATTTCACCTAAAAATTTTAATCTACTTAAGTTTGCACCAGTATCTTCTATTGGAGAGCTCATTTCCAGTATACAAAACATCCTTTATTACTGGCGAAATTCCATGACAATTGAAAACTTTCAGATGTATTTGATAGTTTACTGCAATTTAGAGTGATGTAAAATACTGAGTTCTGCATTGTAATATTTAGGGAAGATAGTTTATAAAACAGTAACTATGCAAATTATAATAATTTTGGAACTTCTATTAAGAATTTCATTTTCATACATAATAATCAAATTAATTTAAGTTTTCTATAATATTGGCATGAGTACTGTTTTTCTACTACAATTTATTTTGCAAATTACAGTGGCTGCCAAAATACAGTAGTTGTGTGATCACGCTTAATGGTATTATTTGATTATTATTATTGTTTCACTTGAAAACCGTCACAGAATCGTATGAATGCATTGTAATGTCTTTGCTTATTTTTGTCACACAATAAAATATGCATTCAATAGCACAGAGCAAATACAAATATTTCCAAGTATCGTAAATTCTGAGAAATCAGTTAAGCAATATGATGATTGACATACTGTCCATCAGTCTTGTTATTGTCATTATCAATGTGATTCATCATCCATATGTCATTCATATCCTGTTTGACTTTACTCAATCACGTCTTGTAGGTTTCATAAAATGAGCAATAAGTTGTTTGTTCATCTAGTTGTTCGTATGCCATTTGTTCACATGACTACTGCTCCGTTTATTTCTTTATTGTCATATATGTTTATGATTTCAGTTTCGTTTTACGTAAGTTAATTTTTGTGTTTTGTGAAGCTTGGGGTCACTTGAAGTTTCAAAGTGTACCAAGATGTCAGATTCTCAAGAAAAGTACTTAATTTTAGTCGTAAAGACAAACTTGATATTCTAGATCGATACAGTAAATTACCAACAAGCCAAAGAAACACTGCTTCTCAACTTGGCGCTTTGAAACCTCTCCTTTGTAAAATTTTGAAACAAAGACTCTATGTTGTCAGGGAAGGATTCACAAGTGGAATCAGCTTTGAAATTCTGGTTTGCAAAAAAAGGCTCAAATTGATGGCCCATTATTGCGGCAAAAAGATGAGGATCTTATAAAAAAATTATGAATATGAATAATTTATTAACAATATTTAACTGGAAGATTACAGACAATCTCATATTGAGGAATTCTTTGTGAAAAGTAAATAAATTTGAAAGTTTAAATATGATCGAAGTGTTTTATGATGAAGTTTTATGTGTTTGTTTAATGAAGTGTTTTTAGTGTTTTAAAAAAATCTATAATGGAATAAAATAATCTGATATGAATTATGCTCCCAAAACATAAAAATTAGAAACCTGGTTGTAAAATTTTATTATGGTACATAAAACTGGAGTTGCAAAATTTGATAAGTAATTACTCACGATTTCCATGTGCCTGAATTACATTGTAGTTGTATTGTTATAGAATTAAAATGACTTCAAAAATTAATGCTAAGTCTACATATTGTTCAGTAAAAACTTTTGACAGTAATACAGTAAGTTCAATGAGGTACCTCTGTACATTGTGATCATGTGGTCGGTTATTGTTATCGTTCGGTTATTGTTATCAAATATGGTTCTTACAAATATGATTACAACAGCTACTGTATATTCAATAAAATAAGGAATTTTTAAATACATCGTTTGTATAAAAATGTAATTAAATTAATCCTACATATATTATTTTGTTGTTGTTGTAACAATACTTATTTCAATTAGTAATATTACATTAATATGAACATATTCTTCACATTGATATTACATAAAAATCCTACCCCTAGCCTAAAACTCTTCCATTTTGGTAAAATGAAGTATTATTTTCAAGACTTTAAAGTCAACCTCACTTTTATTTGACATTTTGTATTTGTGTTATTCAAGTTTTTATTTTTCTTATTCCCATTAATTTTACTTGTTATTTCACAATTTGTTTGATAAGTAGAATATTTCATTCTCAAAATTTATTCATTTCTATTGAATAGGTTTTCTAAACGTATCCTATTAGAGTTTCATTTAGAATATAGTGTTTTTTAGCCTCATCAATAGTAGTAGAGCCTCGTCTTAGTAGAATTTTGTCAAATATATACATACTTATTTTATTTCAACTGTGGATCTTCAGTCTAGGTATCTTCAAGTAACCCATTTCTAGAAGGAACTATTAAATTTATTCTAGCTTTTTTTTCTTATTTGGCAAGTTAGTCAATTTTTTAAACATTCTTTTAAATATTCTACTTGGGTCTATCCCATTCTAATCATGCTTTATTTGAAAAATGTTTTAATTTTGTCTTGTATGTCAGAAACATAAAAGAAAAAAATGTTAGTAATCATAGGCTGAAGTTTGTTAAATTTATGTAATTTATTACTTGTGTGTACAAATTTGTATCACAACTTAGATACTACTAAAACTTCAAGTATATAATTCTTTAAAAGAAAAACAAGGTCTTTTATAGAATATCTGAGTTATAATTTCATAATTTAAAACTGAATTTAAATATAGCAATATAATTTTGATTATTTGCATACAATTAATCAATTATAAAAATTATGAATGATTCTGCTAACACAGGAACTATAAAACTTATGGTAGATTAAAATTATATTTAACATCAAAGAATTTTTAATATAAGTTATTTATTCAAATTATATGAATTTACACATATTTAGTTCACCACATTAATTTATGTATAGTTTTTCTTACTCCTTCCTCAACCTAACAATCTAAGAACATTTTGAGTTTAGAAAGTATTTATTTTTTATATGCATTTACTTCCTAATTAAGTTTTTAATTATGTTATTTTATGTATACGAGAATATATTTTTAAAAATTATGTACAAGACATGTGCTATAATTGAATATGTAGATTACACTAGAGGTTAAAACTGATGTTGAATAATGCATTTATTTGTAATGAAGGTTGTATAAAGGCAATAGGCCTTCCAGCTTAGAATTTTTTAATATGCTTATTACAGTAAAAACTGGCTAAAATGAAACTCATTGTCTCAATTTTTATTTTTTTTTATTCCAACAGGTTTTTTATTTTACAGTTTTTTGTTAAAATATGGATGATAATACAAACTTAGCAATAGTAATATCTATGTTATTAGAGAAATTTTGAAGGAAATTTAAAATAGAATACAGTAGAAAAACTAAATTACCATATTTATCACTGTACTTCCTGATTTAAAGTTATCTCTGTCACCAGATTTCCTGTAAAGTACACAGCTAAAATTTTTTACCAGGAATTATGTAGCATTTCTTTTGCTTATTACATCAGTTTCATCAGTTTTGGAACACCTTCTGCAGAGTCAAATTTTTGCAGGTCATAAATAGGTGATTTTGAACAGAATCATATATATTTTTTTAATTGCCAAAGCACTGAGGAAAATTACAGTCTGGGATAAGCTGTTTTTCCTATCACTATGGGTTTCTCCATTTCTCTATCCATGTTTAAAGAATGAGCCTTTCCTTAGACATTTTGCTACTGGTGATTTTTTCACCACATAATGTTATACTTTTTGAAAAAACAAACCTGTTTTGTCACCATTGTATACTATTTTAGGTTCATAACTCTCAACCAGACCATGAAAGTTTGAGTGTGTATTAGTTTCACCACACATAGGGTTGAAAACAATGTTGTGGTGGTTTTTAAAACTCCCCAGTCAGTCATTAAACACATTAACATTTTTCTTTCCTTAATTTTTTGCATTTGCTAACAGTAGTCCTGAAGTACAATGATTTGTATGATTGCAGTTTTTCTCGAGAAATTATTACTTTTTTGGTCAAGAAATGATTTCCTTTTTCTTCAGCACTTGTAAACTACTTAAACATAATTTTCTGTGGTTCTGTTCATTTGTCTCAGATGTCTTTCTGTTCCTCTCAACCGTTTACCTCTGATTAACATGTTTTAAAAAATGTTGTAACTTTGAGTTTTTCCACAAAGGAACACAGTTACTCCAAGTTATTATTATTCAAATGACATATGTAATTATTTCTCTGAACACGCTTTTTTCATGTTCATCAAGCACTGTAATTTTCTCCTCCAATGTAAATATGTTATGTTTGAAGGCCATTATCAACTCAAATAAAGTAAATAACCAAATTAAAGAGTTGTACATACAGTCACCCAATGTTTATTAATTATTTTTCAACAGAAAAGTAAGAAAAAAGAGACAGTTTGTAAAGAGGTTAAAAGAAGTACTATCCTGGAACTGAAAATAACACAAGTACCCTGTTAAGGATCTTGAACATTCCATCTTGTCATAGCCTAAAACAGTGTGGGAGCTATTAAGTCTAAAAAGGAATTCCCTAAAGTAACAGTGTGTAATCAATCTAATATATTGCAGTTTTGTGTTTACTCATGTATAACATATACATAAAAATACCTGACTAATATTTTTCTCAGAATAAATTTCTCAAAATAGAGGTAGAAACATGCTTGGAAACAGTCTGGAAGTAGATAGGCTCTGTATTGAAATGGAAACATTGTCTCCATTTCTGAGAAACAGCTTATATAACAACCAGCTTATTTTTATTGTGGCAAAATTAAAACTGATTTAATAGAATTTGTTTGTAGTCAGTCTAAAAATTATAAGTTTAGACAGTTTATATGATCAGTTTTTACATTACAGAGTTTTTAATTGTAAAAAATAATTTTACATGAATCATTGGATTCTGAAATTTATTTTATGTTTCAGTAGTTTTTTTTGGTATAAAGGACACATTTTAGGCACTTTTTACTGTACTTTGATGAACTAAGTACAAAATGATTGAACTAACATTTCCTATCAAACAGGGGTGAAAAGAGATACTTTAAATGTTTTTCTTTAATTACAAATATTTTTGTTTATATTGTTCAAAGTTATGAGATAAGTAAAAATTCCTTTTATTACAATGTTGTTTCTTGATATTTATGTCAAATTTATGTTAAGATAATTATGTCAAATGTTTTTTTTCTTGTGTACACTATTTGTAAAATTTTGTGCACAAATTAAAACATTACTTTAAATTGCATTAAATTACATTAAATTTTTAAAATATGTTGAGAAAAGTTTTATTATAAATTTAATAATGCTGAACTTATTATTAAGTGAAAAAAAAAAATAGTTGAAATAGTGTAAACATGGTTTTATTCTTCTGGAATGTTACAGTTTTAGACACTTCCAATATTTTTATAAGTGATAATAGTAAACATAATGATCTAGAGATTTTGAAAATTAGACATAACATTTTACTATCTAAAGATAAAATAAAATATTATTTTATTAATAATGTATTGGGGGGTTTGGTGAATTTTAAGTACAATTTAAATTAAACTACATAGTCTTGTGATAATATAATTTGACATAGAAATAAACCATATTTATCAATATTAATTGAATTCAAATTATATATTTTTTGTGTCTTATCTGGTCTCCATCTAGTCTATGATATACACCTAAATATTTTGTGTAATATGTAACAATATTGGTGTTAATGAAAATGAGTACTCTTATTATAAGTAAGTATTACTAATAAGAAAATTACAGGCTAGATTAAAATAGTTTTTTAAGGTTAGCATTGTATTTCTTTTAAAGTTATTTAGTTATTTATGAAAATTATTTTGTCTTCCTTGTATGAAAACCATAAAACTATGTGAATGTAATTGAAGAACATAGCATTGGGTAAATATCTTCCACATTTGAAAGTGCATAAAATAGTATAAAGATTTATGATATAATTTTTTTTACCAATAGAAGAGTAATGTTTACCGCACTTTTAAGATTATATTTTAAAAAAATACTTGAAAAATTCTAATGTCTGTATTAAAATAAATTTGCAATCTTTCCCCAAAATATTTATATAAGTGACCTCGTATGGTAGTACTTGTCGGGTAGCATCTTTAAGGTTTCAACTACTCCTTATCTATGTTTGAATTTTTTAGCCTTAATAATTGACAGAGTACTTTATTTTATTTTGTTAATTTTATAAATTCTGCATTGAAAAATAAACTGTTTATTGTTTTAGCAAAGCACATAATTTAAATTCTGCATTGAGATGACAGAATCACCATTTTAAAATCTGGTTAATGACTGCTCTACCCATATTTTAACAACACAGTTTAGAATTTAAAGAGCATTTGCTTTGTAAATAGCCTAGTTTAATACTAGGAAAACTTTACAGAAGGACTATATTTGACATCACATTTCATTTTCTAAAACACGAATATTGAATTCTAAGTGTTGTGATATTGTAACAGTGTATAAGTATAAGTGTAATATATGGTATTTAAATGTAATTTAAAGTATCTGTTCATTTTATATCTAACAAATTTACTATTGCTTAAAATCATTAATTTGCACACACTCACAAACATATGAGTAATTAAAATTGTCAATAATTGAATTTTTATTTTAAACAAAAATTGAGTTATTGAATTATCAAATTTTCTGCGTGAAATATACCAGTATAAATGGAATTTATTATGTAATACTTTTATTTTTTTTATAATTGAAACATTTACATTATGAAATAAGTATATAATGAAGCATACATGTACATATGAATCTTGTACATATTTGCTAGTGATAATTTAATAAGTTTCCTTAAAGTAATATTATTTTTTATTGTATGAAAGAAGGATTTAAACATTTACAATTAGAAATTTGATCATACTATATCTTAGTCTTCTTTTCCCCAAGAGTAAAAATGTGTTGGTAAAATGTTTCTTTTTTTAAAATAAATTTCTGGACTTATTTTTAGTTATATTATAGGTTTTAATATTAATACAGTAGAAACTCCTAATTCATCATACTAGAGAAGATGAACAAAATATACTATAAATCATCAACATTTTCATATATAGAAAGCCTTAATGTAAAGTTTAAAAGAAGTATATGAATATAATTTTATTATTAAAGAGGCTATATACTTAAATTTAAAATTATCCCCCATTTTGTCCATATAACATCTCAGATTATACTTGTAGCCTAGGTACCATTCTACAGTAATAGCAAAATGCGACTGCCCTGAACGCCAGGTAGGCTCACTCATACTCACACAGTCCTCACTCACACAAAAGCAGAGGTATAGGACAGGCCGTATTCCTTCCAGCACTCTGTTTATTAGTCACATAGTGGTGATTCCTTGATTAAACTCTTTTAGCATAAATTAATTCTGCACATCATTACAAGAAAATTGATACCAAACAATATACACTTTATTGTCATTGTTCATGAAAAGATAACATGAAATAAAAATGTGTTAACGGTATTGGCATTATAAAGTAAAGTAAATCGTAGGTGGCTTGGTATCATTTTTCTTGTAATTTTAAATAGAATCAATATTTATTAACTTATTTTAGTTACAATTACGACTTAAAAAGTTAGAGTTTGTTTAGAAGGTAACACTAAATGACCAATGGAGCGGATATACTACCGGTCTCAGGTCGGTCCTAATCCTCTGCACTCATAAGGGTGAGTGTGCTTGCGTGCGAGAAAAACTGACCTGGCATCCAGGGGCATTCACATTTTGCTATTGGTATAGTATACAATAACGTTAAGTCTTCAGGAAAATATTTTTCCAAAACGTCGTCCAACTGTTAACTGGTAATTGGAAGTTATTGGTCAGTAATAGTGCTTGTTATATCAACAATGTTTTTTTATAACTCCCAACTAACGAGCTTATGGTCTATTTCTTTACTCATTTTTTGCTCGGTTTGTCACAATTACAAAACTTTTCTTAGTTTATTATTTTATTTTTTAGTTTATTATTTTATTTTTTAGTTTATTATTTTATTTTTCAGTTTATTATTTTATTTTTTAGTTTATTATATTATTAGTTAGATGAATGCTTCTGCCAATTAAATAACCCACACTAGTTTATAATCCTTTTCTTATACTTTTCAGAGGATAAATTTTAAAAGGAACAAATGATATTACTTTTAAAAATTAGCCTTTTATGAAAAAATGAGTCATAAGTTCTAAAATTTTCTGCTACCATAGAGGTTACAGATTATGGAAAATGATGAAATACTGAGTGATAAAATAGTGGGTTTTTACAATAATTGAATTATTAATAATAATTTCATATTAATGTATATCTATGGTGTGCCTTGAGTTACAGTAACAAGCAATCAATTATTTATGAATTTTGTTTTTATTAAAAATTTAAAAGTATAGTTGACATACTCTATTTTTTACATTTGTTTATGTTTTAATTTTTATTTAACAAATTTGAATTTTGCAGGAATTGTTTTGATGTTATTTGGTCAAACTTTTTCTAAGATATTAAAAAAAATAATACATCCTTTTAGAAGATGAAATGGAAAAGCAAGAAAAGAAATTGTGATTTATTTAGTTTCTTATCATAAGGTGGAATAAGTTTAATGTGCACTACCTACATCATCCATTCCAAGTTAGTATCAAATCAATAATTTATTATTAGAATTAAAGTAAAAATGTAAAACAATTTTAACTTATTTATAAATTAATTTATTTGGTTCATATATCATTAATAATTTTAAAAAATCTAATAGAATAATATTTTGTGTGTAAATTCACCACACACACACACACACAAATTTATAAACAGTAAAGTTTCTATAGTCTGACACAAATGGAACAGTAAAGGGCTAGTCAAATTATAGATTTGTTGGAAAGCAGATGTTCAATGAAAAAGTAGGATTGTAAAATGAGAGGTAAATTGTAGAAAACACATCAAAAGTAAAATGTTTAATCTATTGATTTATAACATAAAATTAATTAAACCAGTTACTATGATATGTAATTATGAATCAATAATAATAAAATCTGCTGTTTATGAAACACGAGTTTAAATATTCTAAAGAAGAAATTAATAGATTAACGATAAACAAATCAGTTGTTACTGGAGACAAAGTTCAAGAATTTTCTTTAAATGTGATCATGACACTTGTATTTCAGGTTGTGTCTTTTACAGTTTTGTGTAGCTCTTTCTTTAATGGTTATTATATCATTGTTAATTTCTATCTTTTTTTAAACTGTAACTTAAAATATATTTAGGTCATTGGTGTTAAACTGTGCTGGAGATGCTGGACAGGTAAAGTGCCAGACTAAAGAGGTTCTACTGGATAGGATGTGTTATACATAAAATTTCTTTGAATATTTGACTAATCTTTAAAATAATTTTTAAGACATAAGACTTAGGTACGGTTTTTGTAAGTAAAGTCCACACCTCTTTCTTTTCTTGACACAAAACTTCAATAAATCTTTTACCTGAAATTATGAATGTTGGGGAAACATATTTTTCAGGTTGGCAAGTGTGGTAAAGGCCGTAAATTTTCTTGGTTCATTGTATACCATAAAAATGTCTTTATTCACCTTAGGGTTAAAAATGTTCTTCAGCTTTGGAAGTGGTCATTGATATTATTCCAATAATTAATAACATTTTTCAACTTTCAGAGAATGACGACTAATGAAAATAAGTTGTTTTTAATTCATTAAAAAATTTTAAATTAAACAGTAAAAAACAAAATAAGTTGTTTTAAATTCATTTTTAAAAAGCTCTAAATGAAACAGTGAAAAAAATTAGCATCCATCTTAATGGATTGCCTCAATAATTGTTATTCCCACTTTTTAAAACTACAAGTGACATACTACACTCCCTGGCATAACATACTACATGGAGATGGCAGCTGAGTCACCGTCCATTTTCACAATTAGGTGTGGTTTGTTTCGTCGCTTATGTTCACCTCATTTAAACTCATTACATCAATAAAACATTTATATTATAACATTTTTAGGTTTACATACTCTTTTATTGCTATGTACGTGGTGCTCTTGATTGATGGACATGAACAATTGAATGAGCACTAAAACTGCTTACTTATCATATTTTACAAGTTGTTATATTGTTGTTTGCTTTTATTCTTGAATTATCTTCTTTATTTTCAAGTTATAAGTTGCAGCTCTTTTAAAATTTGTGATTTAAACAACTTTTTATATATTCTATGCTCTAAAAATAAATGACAAATATTTTTCCCTCTATTAGATAATAATTATTTGTTTAAACTTTGTATTTAAGCTTCTAAACAAATTAAAACTTATAATGTTTTAAAGTTTACAATATATATTATTTTTTATGTTCAGAAACAAATACATTTTATGATCTGAGTTTTTTATTTGATCAAAAAACCTGTCTAGAATAATACAAACTCTAGACGGAGAAAGACAGGATTATTTTATTTAGAAAAGTAGAATTAATTATATATATATATATATATATATATATATATATATATATATATATATATATATATATATATATATATACATTTATAATATATTAATATTTTATTTCATATTTGTTGTAATTTTATAAATTTTATTAATTATGTTTTAAATAAATAATGTGTGGTATACTGACTTTGCAAAAATGTTGCTGTATATCTTAATTAGATCTATGCTAGTTACAATTATTTAGAAGAGAGTATTATTAGTAATTAATTTAGTTGAATATTAAAGGTAATATTATAAAATATAATAATACAATATATATATATATATATATATATATATATATATATATATATATATATATAACTTTGCAACACTGTTTTCTTGAATTCACTTATCACTTTCACTATATGTACTTGAACAAGAATCTTTGGTATTTATGCGAGTTAACTTTCAAAGATTGATAGTATCTCCATTATCGAGCATCACTGACCGGGGTTTGTAGTAGACTGCAAATATATATATATATTGTAACTCCCTCCTCCCTGATTATTTTGAAAATGTGTGTTTATTTAATTAAAAACATTAAACTTTATTTGCAGATTAATTATTCTTTATACTTTAATAAGACTCACCGGGTCAATTGTTTTCCTTAACAATTGTATCTTACAATTTGATTTGGAGACTCGCTCTCTATTTTAATCGCTTGGAAGGAAGATAGGTTACATTAAATTTCTCGTTTTGAAAAAAAGATTGAATTAAAATATTACACTTTTAAATTTACTTATAACAACATTAAAAAGGTACACTCCCACTTCTCCAAGTTTAATTTATTTCTTTCACCATTTACAAACAATTATTTCGTAACCTGCATGATTCAATTTTGACTAACTAATTTGAGTTCCCTATTTATTTGTAAGTTATTACAAATGTAATAGTTCCAACACTTTGTTACATTTAAATTTAAAATTACAAATTAAAAAAATTCTTGCAATCCAAAAATACATAGCTAATCAGACTATTTTATATAACCACCTATACAAATTTAAATAGAATATTAATTGATTATTATACAACTTTTAATATTTGTAATCGGTACTTTAACATTTCTAATCGGTTCTTTAACATTTGTAATCAATATTTTAACATTTGTAATCATTATTCATTGTTATACAATCATTTGGTTTAAATTTAAAATAACATGAGTTTTTGAAATATCAATCACTAAAGCAGTTTCTTGAATGAACAGAATTCCTAAGACCATTTTACTTATCACTTTTTTCTGCTATTAGAAATTTTACCTGCCATGAAAATTTTTTTTACAACTTTAATTTTAATAATGCAATTTATTTTTGGTAACAATCTCTGAATTATTAACTGCTGAGACTGTATCTAATTTGTTGACATATTTTTTTTTCTAATTTTTGTATTAACAGTTCTCTATGAAATTCCTCATATATTAAATTTATTGAACAACTAGTATCAAATAACACATGACAATTTAAGTGGGTATTTAATTTGACATTTATCGTAAGTAACATTACTATTTCTGTTTTATGCTTTAACAAATTTTATTTTTCTGTTTTTAAAATTCCTAAACATTTTTACCTATATCTAAATTAGACATACTTATTTTTGTTAACTGCTTCTCATTGACATTAGATTTCAAAAAAATCTCATTATTATTCTTCTTATAGACTACTGTTTGACAAACTCCTTTCTGTTTCCTTTCTCAACTTTTGATCTAGGTTAATTTCTGACACTACTGACTAAATTTTTATTTATTCAAAATAAAACGTTCTGTTTCATCTGGCATTTTAATTTCTTGTTCAAATTTGAGTAAACATTTACATCTCAATTTCAGATAAAATAATTTCATTTTTGCTCTTAAAACATCTATAGTGTTAGCATCTGTTTTAAGGTTATTACACATTTTTACTAAATCCTTAAATTTTGTTTCAATTAATTCAAAAACTATTTTCACCTTAGATGACAAATCTAGGTTTAAACTCATTAAAAATATTCACAATCTTAATTACTGAAAGTACAAGAAATAACAAACAATAAAAATGGAAGAATGCACATCTTAAAAATAACAGAGTGGCACAACTTGAGACCCCTTCCCCTTCCAGTTATTTGTATATGCTTTAGTTTATTTATTTCAAAATAATACCTTTATCCACATATTAGTTATTGTTTACACTTTGAAAAGACTCACCAGGTCAATTGTTCTCTTTACCAATTGTATCTTACGGTTTGACTTAAGCAGACTCGCTGTCTATTCATATCGTTCTGAAGAAAGATAGGGTACATTGCAGTTCTCGTTTGTATTTTCAAAAAAAGATTTTATTTTTAAAATATTTCAAAATATTACACTTTTAAACTTTACTTTTAACAAGTCTAACAACATTAATTAATGAACAAACGGTTCATATCTTTTACAAATTATAAGAACAGCGTTAGGTCAAATGCTCACTCGTTTAGTATAATTACTGATTTGATTCTATCAAAAAATTATATTTAAAACATACCTTGGCAATTACTTGAACTTACTTGGCCTTGTTTGTACATATAAAACATTAATGGGTTTACATCAAAATAAATCTTAACGATTGCAGCCCCATGGCGATCTCTTTTCTGCCACAGCTACAGAAAGACAGACGGGACTAACGCACAAGATTTCTCATGCTAACAGAACCCCCACCCTTAAACATTCAGAACAGAGCCTATTATTGGCTAGCCACTTATCATGGCATCCTCCCTAGCATTATCTTAAAACATTTTTAAAAATAAAATTTTTTTTAAAACTAGGTCAATTTTTACATTAGCTAAAATAAAACAAATATTTATGCAACATGCTGATATTTAACATAAAATTATTTAGCATGTTACACAATATATATATATATATATATATATATATATATATATATATATATATATATATATATATATATATATATATATATATATATATATATATATATATATATATATATATTTCGATCATCAGAAAAACTAGTAAAAAATATAAATTGTCTCATAAGTAATTACTTGAAGAACACATCTAGGAGTACCAGGTTAGGCTTTGTAAATGAAACAACAGTTTCAAAATGTGTCAGCATGGTAAGTTAACAGTTTTCATTTAGTTATTTAAATAATCATTTATGATTTAATCAGTGAAACCAAAATAATTACAACCAACTTGAAAATTTTTAAAAAAATCTTCGGATTTCAAGATTTAGGATTCCAAACTGTATTAACTGCTTGCAAAATTCTGATTATTATTTTTCCTTGGACAAATTTTTATCACGTTATGATTTAGTTTCTAATAATTTAATGTTAAAAGTTATCAATAAATATAATATAATCTTAATTATACAAAAATATTCATTGTACAAATATTTACAAATAGAGGGTGTTTACTGGATACTGCATTTTTTTTTTGTATTGGGTAGTGGGAGGATAGTGGGTGTGAAGGTCTTATCATGTAGATGGAAATTGAAAGTTTCAGTTGCTCACAAGTTGTGGGAGCTGTTCTTTTGTTATGTGAATAATTTAATGACACACATTTTCATCTGAATGTTTTGTAAACAAGCATTTAGATTTTAGTGATAAAAAAGTTCATAAATACATAATGTTCAAGTGATTGGTATTGTTTGCAGTATATGAAGTGGAGGTTATAGGGCCATATTTTTTTGAGTAGTATAATGGTCAGGCAGTTACTGTTACTGAACAACAGACCGTTACTTAGAAATGTTGAATAATTTTTTCTTGCACACACGTCTCTGTTATTACACAGCAATGCTAAACGTGGTTCCAGCAAAATATGGCTACGACCCACATTTTTTGAATTTCGATTGAACTTGTTAAACAGGCTTTCCCTGGAAAAGTACTCTCTCGGTTGCAAACACACTAAACTGTCATTGGCAGTCACTCTGTCAGTAAGCTTTTACTCTCTTTACTGCCAGAGCCATCCTTAAGGTGATGCGAGTAAAGTGGCCACTCCATGCCTCGTGCCACAAAGCTCTACTCGCATTAAAAAATAAGTTATACGTTTTGGTTGAATGAAAATATAATAATAATGTTCAGATATACATGCCTAAAATATCTGTCTGATTACCGACGCAATATATTAAATTATTGGTTAATGACAAAACCTACAAACCAGATATCAGCATCGCAACCAAAAAAATGCAAAGCATCATTTGATAGTGATGTTGTTTCTACTCTGGCAAATGAAAAAAAAAACATTTAAATAATTGGCGTTATTTAAGATGAAATAACTACATAAAAATTGTTACTAACGCCTGTTTTTGTACCCGAATTTTTAAAATTTTTGGGGGGAGGCCACTTTTTTAAAAAAGGTCCCGTAAAAATGTTCTGCTACAAGGCTCGCAATTTGCTAATGACTGCTCTGCCTGGACTTGTTTCTCTATGGTTTCATGAAATCACATGTTTATGATGAAAAACCACACACATTACCAGAGTTGTAGGAAGCCATAGAGGAATTCAAGACATTCCATGAGATATGTTACACGATTTAATGCATCACTTTAACTAACGTCTTTAAACATGTGTTCAATCAGAAGGGTGCCATCTACCCAATACTATTTTTGCTACGTAAATTATTGTAAGATGTTCTTAAAATTCTAAATTTGTAGAATAAATTGTTGAAAAAAATAAATTCTTTGTTCAAAATTTAAAAATCTAGAAAATCATTAAATTTCCCGTAAACACCTTATGTAACTAGACCAGTTTAAAATGTAACGACTCAATCACATTTAAATAAATTCTAGTAATAATAGTAAATAGTACCGTTAGATAATCTAGTTGAATAATCATCAGAATAAAGACATATTTTAAGGTTATTTCAGTTTATTTATCCTGTTTAACCTGGAGTTAGTAATTGAACATATTTTTGTAAATACATGTCCAAATCTTCATTAAATGTCAAAATTTATTCGATTGTATTTTTAAAAATTTGAATGTTTTTTAATGATATAAGGTAAAAAATACAAGGTCTGATTATAAATTCAAAAATGCTAACTGTGTTAGCAAATGTACATAAGGTTGTGTAAATAATTGTAGTCAGAATTTATAATTGTTTATTACTTGGATTATATCTTGTTTACAGGTTTAAAATGATTGTAATAATCAGACAAACACAATAAACTAAATCAGTGATTGCCATATTTTCAAAGTGTATACCATTTATTGTGTGTAGATTATTATAAAATTTCGATAACAAAATAAGATTATTTACTTATCTTACTTTTTTAAAATTTTTTGACACTGTGAATGGAATATAAACAAATCTATTTAAAATAGAAATAATTATATTGAATGGTTATGCTGGTAAAATTTGCAGCATAGTTATGAATGTTATATTAAAACAGTCTATTCTGTGTTTGTTAAACCGAATTGGTTTATTCCTTGTTTAAAAATTTATTGAAAGTATTTTAAAATCTAAATTATATTTTATAAAACTGTTTTGTATACTATTAAAAAAAACAAATTTTTGGATTTTTTTCTACAAAAACATAAAATTTCTAAACTCTACCAACTTCACATGCATCATAAAATTGAAAAAACTTTTTTATGAGGTCAGTCTTGTTTTTGATACAAAACATCTATCATACTTATCAGTTAAGTATTAGGTAATTATTTTTTATTTTTGGTTCTACAATTAATAACATTAATGTAGTATTTTTAAGACTAAATATCCTATTGTCAAGAATTGTCCAGAAATTATTAAAAGTCTGATATTTTTAAATTACAATGTTCTGAAATTTGTAATTACAAATAATTATATTCTTAGAGTGTTATTATTATAAGTTGGTTTTACATTATGTGTAAAATTTAACCCAGGTTTTGTTTCCAGTAATTATAATAAAAATGACCACAGATAAAAATTTCCCAGTAAACATGTGATAAATAGTCTTCTAAATCAAAATCTTGTCATCCAGTTTAAAAAAAATTATGGGTGATTAACAGTAGCTTTTAAGTTGAAATATAGATTTAGTCATGTAAGCCTCCCTTTTCTATATACATGTTTATAATTATTGCTTATTATTTTATACTTGTATATATTTCATTGGTATTTTGTGTGATGAAAATTATGTTATGTGTAGAAAAAGTTTATCTATTTTTTAATAACTCTAGAGAACTGATGCTGTATTTAAAACATGACTGCTTGCACACAGAAGTTAATTCCAGATTTCATAAGTATGAATAATCTGGTATTCCCTATCCAATGTTGTGATTATTCCATTTCACATAATTTTGAAGTAGAAAATTTTTGTTATGTACAAACACTGACTTGAAGATTTTAATTGGAAAATTACTAGGATTGAATGAAGTCCCAATGAAAATGAAACCAATTTAAACATTTTTAATATGGTTTATGCTTGATCACATGCTACTGTTAAATTTGTTAGCACATTCAGGTTTACTATACACACTTGTACAAATGAGATAGGTATGTTTGTATCAACTGAAACATCAAATCCATAACTAACCCACTTATTATTGACTTTATTTTTATTTATTTCTGTACCAACCTTTATTTGAGTTCTTTACAGCCTCAAACTTTATGAACAAAGTCCTTGAGCGAGTGAGCTTCACCGCCTGTTGTTTCTCTAGCTCCCAAAGTTCATAGAAGAATTTTTCAGTCATTGAACTCTCGTAGATATCATTCATCACCGATGAGTAAGCTTTCCTCACTAGTCAGGGAATATCGACTGATAAAATTATAGATGTTGGTGAGCAAATCTCATCTCCAGGTTTTGATGATCTCATTTTCAGCTACTGGAACGTTTGCACCTCCTGTAGAGTATTTCCACGTAATGCCAAACAGCATGAAGGCCTTGTTTGCCTGGGACCATGTATTAATCAGATCCGCCGTCTCAAGCAGTGTTTTGTTCCTCTCCAAAGCCATCTTCCCAACGAATGTCGATACAACACTGTGCAGTCATCGTAACTGCAGATGCCGAAGTATTTTTATTATGGACCTCATCTTATGGTGTATTCTGGATAGGAGAGTATATACACTTAGTCTCAGGATTGGCCAAGAGATTTCCAAACCCCATAGCAGTTTCTTAATTCTAGATTTTAACTTGGCAGCTAACTTACTCTGTAACTCAATGAAAATAAGCAGCTAATCTCTGGTTCACTGAAACTGGTAGCTAATTTATTCTCTAATTCACTACCGTCATTATTTTAAGTGTTAATGCTATCTTCCTAACAACTTTATTTATCTTCTAAATTATAAAAATATTCCTCTAACTTATTTGATAATTTGTTCTCCAAAAAAATTGAATTTTCAATTAAAAATCTTTCTTTGAAGTAGTTAAATTTTTTATAAATTTATTCACTATATCTTACTTACAGCCCTTATTTTGATTTTTAGTATATTACCCAATTCATTGCTGCCTAAAACTATCAAAACATACACTCTCCAGATCTCGTGCTCCCACTAAGGCATCTCAAAGCCATTGCTTGCTGTAGCACAGACTTACTACCACCACTGTCCAATGTGTGCTCTTTAAGTTCCCGTATTAATTTTATCACTTTACTATTTTATTTTATTTTACTTCGCTAATTACTTTTTGCCTTATCCCACTTTAGATGTCAAGTGGTATATTTTTACAGGGCTTCAATAAATTAAAAGAAACTTCTGTAATAAATAACTATTTAATAATTCACACACTTTTATAGGTTCTGCTATTTACACACTTAACACCTATAAAAGTGTCCAAACACTGTTTTAATTAGGCCCCAAGCTCGCTAATAGCATATCTACACACTGTCACTGTTTGTTACTAAAGTTTTTACTCTCTTTACAACATTGTAAACACTGATCCTTCACGCTTAACAAAAACCTTATAATAGTATATCATCTTGCCGATTCTAGCAGTGTCTAGTAATTTCTCTCTGCTTTACTTCTAAGTCTTTCTAGAAGAAAAAAGAGGTAAGTAAAATGAAATTTCAGACTGCATGCATTATACAGCATTTTAAAAATATAAGTTGACCTGAAGGTGAATCATATGTTCAAAGTTCTCTAGTGTTAAGAAATATGTATTCAAGTAAATTTCCTTATTTATTGTAAAAACAGTAGGAAAATATAGATTTATATATTGAAAGTTTCCCATGTGCCTCCAATGTTTATATGTAATACCATATTATCATACAATTTAATGTTATAAATGTGCCAATTGTATGGGATCAAAATTGTCATGTAATTCTTGCTTTCATTCTTTGTGCTGTGAATTGTAACTTTCATCAAATATATATAAAGAAATGTTATATTAAATGAATAAATGTTTTTTTCTTTATTCCATTATCACTTCTATATATTGAATGGTTTTCTGTTAAAAATATAAAGACAGATGAGGAGGATGGGAGAGAGAGAGAAGAAGGGAGGGAAGGAGGAAGAAATTGAGAGAGAGAGGGGAACTTCGTAGCATTTCATGGATTTACCTTACAGGTGGCTGGGTCCATCATAATATGTACCTAATATTTTGTATATTACAAACAGTAACTTGCTGAATATGTGAATAGGCTCAATGTGGAGATGGCCTTTAAAAGTGTCATGTTAAAGTGGAGAGCTGCTAATCTTGCTGAGTTAAAATCTCTTTTATTGTCCATGATGTTCGCTAAATTTTTTCAAAATAAAAACTGTGTAAATAAGGTGGATGAATTAGTTATTCTCAGTGTACTTAGTGGTTAATCTAGATGCTCATGACAATCGAGAAGTGCAGTCAAACACATTTAGACACAGTAATTGAAAATAATAATGTAAGTTTATGCAAGTCTTGGTAATCATTTATTAAATATTTATCCTTTTAAAATATAGCTTCATTAAAATCTCTCTTCGGTTTTTTAAACTTTCAATATAATTATTTTTATTATTACTTCTCATATATGGTGTTTAATTGACTATTATTTTTTTTTAAATTTCTAGTTTCATTTGGTCTTGTGACATTCTTCTAATGTGGGGTTAATATTGTTCATAGCTCAACTCCTGTGGTATCAGATTTGAAATTCACATAATTTTTCATATTTTTGTCAATAGATAATTTGTAATTGATTCAGTTGTTCTTATGTTCAATAGATAATTTGTAATTGTTTCAGGCTTTTCTCTTCATCTACTGAAATTAAGGCCAACTTCTAACTAAAATCATGTGAAATATTACTTTTGAACTGTATGTCAAATGTTTTCTTCGTATTTACATTGTTTATTATTTTAAGATTTTAATGTTTTTAAGTACATTTTTTCTATTTGATCTGTTAGTTTTTTTTGTACTTCTTTTGTTAACTTTTTTTTCACTAACTTGACAAATATATTGTTCATCCTGAATCTTGATGTCTATGTTAATGTAGTCTTGGAATACTAACTTACAAAGATATTACTGTAATATTTGCTATTTCCTATTCATAATAGAAACACATTAAGAAACGCTTAGTCTTAAAAACCAACCTCTATTGTAGTTGAAAAAAATGTCTATTAAAAAAAGACAAAATGATTAAATGATTGAATGACTTGATTTCATAACTATTATATTTCAATTAGGTTCTTCATTACTTTAGGTTATTTCTTAATTTTGTGTACTTTCATTAATCAATGTGAAAATCATATTCAGTGTTTAGTGAAAAACCACAGATTCTTTTTTGATCTCTGAACACCAGGTAATTAATTTCAGAGGTGCAGAATATGCCCGATCTAGCGATCTAGGGTCGGGAAAAATCTCAGAGAAATGCTTTGGTTTCTGATAAAGTTTTGTGGGAAATATGGTTTACGCAATTTTTTAAAATAATTTGTTTCTTTAATAAGAAGGATTTATAAACTGTTTCTGAATAAAAGAAAATTCAAAAGGTACCAAAACTCATTTACAAAATGGACCAATAAGTTAGAATTCGTATCTAGTTCTGTTTTTATTTTCTTACAACTACAGTAGCATATCGTGTTCTTGATTCGGCAGTGCGAAGCAGCTCAGCTCATTACGAACGAAAGATTACACCCAACGTTACTAAAACTAACTGGGTCCTCATTGCCGAAATCCTCCAGACTACGCATTGTGTTGCTAGGGGGATAAACACATTCTTGCCTACCGGTAACACTCAGCAATTTGTTGTGAGTGTTTTGTATCATAATAAAATAAGAGATTTATTGCATATTAATCATATTAGTTTTTATTTGATCGTAATAGTGATTATTGAAACTATATGATTTTTTCTAAACAATAAACTGTAAAGCTTTAAATGTATTGTTTTCTCTTGCTTCCCAACAGCATTTGGCACAGTTTCGTGTGTTTTGTTTCATTACAATTAGTGAAAATGTATTATAATTTCATTATAGTTTTTATTAATTTATTTAATAGTCAAACTATGTGATGTCGACATGTAAAAGCAAACAAGAGGTTGTGATTAATGGGAACAGCATAATAAACTAACCTCACATACTGTAACTAAACATGGGGTGAACAATCTAGGCAAAAAAATCAAGCCAACATATTGGGATTTTTTGTTCCTAAAGATATTGATTTCACTGCTAATATGACTTTAGATGATTCTGATAAGCCCTTTAATTAAATTGAAGGGTTGAAAATGAAGATAGGTTTGAGTTGGAATTTCATAAAAATCCTTCACCTTGTTCTATCAGTGATTGTCCTAGCATCTACATTGATATACCTAATGTGTCTATTCAAGTTGACAATCTTATGTTTCCTATTCATATAGGCCTATCTAATTTGTCTGTTCAAGTCGATAGTAATAGAGATACTAAAATTCAACTATCATTTATAAATCAGGCAATTTTATGTCTAAACAAAAGATTTACTAAAACTTTACAAAAAAATCAAACCAAGCTATCAGAGAAAGAAATCAAACATACTGAAACCACTTCTTGCCCAGCCACTTCCAAAATAGAGGAATTTGAAGCAAAAGTCAAACTTATTAGGGTTAGCAGATCAGTAACACAAATATGTAGTCTGATTCCTTGCCTTACTGAAGGATCACGAATGATCAAGTGTGTTCCGTGTATTACAAATTTAAAAATTGTTTTTAAAGATGTAGCAGTTTTTGATTGTTTTTTAATAATTGTACTAAGATTAAAAAGACTCACAGTAATACAAAACGTAAGATTACTTCATTAACATAGAATTTATTTACAATAAAATAAAAATAAAAAAGACAAACGCTAAACTATATATTTCACTTAAAAAGAAAAGACACAAACACTTTACTATATTTTTCACTTAAAACAGTAATCTTCATCTGGCAAACGGACATAAACCTTCCCAAGGATGCGATGTTGCGCCACTGTCGCATTAGCTTATTGGGTGTTGCAGCTGCATGTGTTTCTACGTAATGCAATGCAATGTCGAGACTGGCGGCAGCATTGGCATGAGTAATAGCATTCGTAGAGGCATCTTTTTCCTCACTATCGCTATCTGCTACAATGTCATCGTGTTGATCCTGGATCATAGACACCATGTCATACTCGGTATATTCTTCATTGTTATCTAGTGCTGTCCATTCTTCCAGGCAACTGTCATCAGCATCTTCACATCCTGGTACTTTTTGAATGAGCTGAAGGAGCTCAGTTTTATCACCCTGTGTACTAAGGGGTGTTTCCACAAATTCGAGGCTAAACCAGAGATTCTTCTAAGATTTCTGCAGTAAAGTGTTACTGGTATTATTCCAGGATTCAGCTACCGAGTAAATTACATCCTTTATTGTAATTGTATCAAGTTTTTCTAGAAGAGAAAAAGAAGAATCTTCTTCAATTAATGTTTGCAGAAGCTTTTTTCTGTAGCTCAGTTTTATGTTCTGCAGCACAACTTGATCCAAAGGCTGAAGCAACGATGTCACGTTAGGTGGGAGATATATTGCTTTTATGTCTTTACTTACCAACTGTGTGAAGGAGCGTTGTCTATCAAAAGTAGAACTGTTACCAAAAGTATCTTATATTTTGTTACTGAAAGAATAAATTCACTTTTGAACCACTCCTTGAAAATATAACCATTCATCCATGCCTTACACTGATTTCTGTAATGAATAGGGAGATCATTTAAGTTCATAATTTTAAGGGCTCGTGGCTTGGCGGATTTTCCAATCACCATTAATGGTAGCTTATTTGTTCCCGTGGCGTTACTGCAGGCTAAAACTGTGAGACTGTTTGCTTGTGCCTGGCGCAGAAAATTTCTCTTTAGAAGAAAGACTTTTAGTGGGAAGGGCTTTAAAATTCAATCCGTTCTCATCCGCATTATATCTTGCTGGGGTGAGTAATTTTCAGACGAAATCAAATCTGTGAATTCGCCTAAGTATTCTTTTGCAGCAAGATTATCAGCTGATAACTTCTACCCGCTTACTGTTAGTTGTATAATTCCGTATTTTCGCTTCCATTTATCCAATCATCTATTGCTAACAGTAAATTTCAAACCACAGTTCATTAATTTGTTTAATTGTAATGCCTTTTCTTGTATTAATGGTCCACTAATATTAACTCCTTTCTGCCTCTCTTGTGTAAACCATAAAAATACAGCCTTGTCAAGTTTTTCATTCACAGAAACTATCACGTGATGGCGTTGTTTCAAAGACATATATACATACATACATATATATATATATATATATATATATATATATATATATATATGGGTGTATATATATATATATATATATATATATATATGAAGTTAATGTATTACTATTGTAAGTAATTTTATCCTCCATTAAGTGCAATGATTTTACCTTGTGTGATAAGGCGCCTTTCGGTCACTTGACCATTGTCGAATCACTCTTACTGTGTTTTAGTTAAAAGTTTATGAATTTATTGTTGTTAGAGGTGTGGATTGGTTCTAGGCTATTTTTTAGGTTATGTTGTTGTTTTGATAAATTTTCGATTTTTCTGTTTTGACTATTTATTGTGTTTGTTTTATGTTTTATTATAATTTGTTGTGTTTTTTCGTGTATAATAGGTGTGAGAGTATCAAAAGTTTTCATTATTTCCAAATTGGTTGTGTAAAGTTGTAAGTTGATTTGGCTTTTTTTATGGTAGGCAGATTTAATGTTTTCTTTAATTATGTGTAATTCGGCTATTTTTGTTGCTTTATTGATAATTGTATTTTGTTTATTTTTTAAGTGTATTTTGGTGCTATATTAAGTGTTAAACCTTTTTTTATTAAAATTTATTTTGTTGTAAACAATGGATAACGTAATATATATATATATATATATATATATATATATATATATATATATATATATATATATATATATATAGCCTAAAATCATTTCAAAGTAATTCTTGGGGTTACCAAAATAAATAAAACTTTATAATTTTTTCAACTAGAATTTGTTTTTGGAAAAAAATCTTTTGCAAGTAAATCGGCTCCAAAGGTTCAGAAAACATTACCTCTAAGTTTCAATATAAATATATACACGAGCTAACTCAGTATAGAGTAACATAGTTGGTCAGGGGACTTGTTCTATTGACAGATACTTCTCAACACACCACAGGTACCAGGGATTGGTAAGTTGGAAAGGATCATAATTTGACCCGATCAGACTTAAGCATTTCAGACAATTACCAATGGCACTAGTCCGACAACCTCTAGTGTACTAACGACCAAAGGCATACAATCTGAATACATATAAAACACATCAAAACAGACATTAATAAAAGTTAAAGGTTTTTGGGTAGAGAGTACGGGATTATGAGGTTTGGCATCGGCAGTGTGTGTATATTTTGTAGAGAATCCACTAAATCTGGATGCTCCCATATACCTTCTTTATTAAGTGAGAAGAAAAACTATTTTTGCAGTTCAGACCTGTTAATGGAGATATTCATTTTCACGATGTCGAAATGAGTAAGTTTAAGTTCATCTAAATGATGGGGGGAATATTTCAAGTGTTCTTGATAGACTTTTAATTCACATTTTAATTGCAGTTTTTTAATACCATCTTGGTAAACAATGTCAAATCCTTAATATTTTTTTGAAGTTAGTACTAAGCGTAATATAGAAAGATTTAAAAAAAATGTTGATGTGTTACTTCCAACAGAGAAACAAGGCTCTTAAAGTCTATGAAAAGGAAAACTGCAATGACTTTAATAAAAATTCAATGCTTAGAAGCTAAATAAATCAGCAGATGAAAAGAGTGAGATAACAGATATTTACAGTATACCAAATAGTTGGACAAAATACCAAACGTTTACTTTTACTGCAAATATAATTATTTATTTGTAAAAAACTTAAAACTTAGTTGTAAAATATGCTAAAAGCAGACTTAAGGTGCTGAGATAGGAATGAAATGAATATTTATAAAAATGGACTAATGGTGAGGTAAATAGTTATCCTTATATTGGTCAGTAACAATAAACATTGTACACATTTTTTTCCTAAGGAAATTTTGTTTAAATACAAAAAAGAAAATAGAAAAGTAACTTTGTGACAACTGTTTTTGAAAAGTGCTTGTGAAAAATAGTTTACTAGCTAACAGAAATAAAATTATAAGTAATTATTTGAATAAAAAATTAAAACTATCAACTTACTTCCTGGCATGATTCAAAGCCGTTGTTTCATTGACAAACTTCAACCTGCTTCTCAGGAGTATCAAGTTAGGTTTAGTCAATGAATAGACGGTTTTGAAACACGTCACAAGTAAGTTAATAGTTTTCACTTAGTTCTTCAAATAATTACTTCTAATTTCATTACATAAACATGTTATGTTCAGTTTTTAAAGAATTTTTCTTCTGGAGGGAGCATTCCAATTAAGTTGGGTTTCAAAGTAATGAGAATATCCTCTTTATGTCCTGCAGACTGGAATATAAATGTGGCATCTCTTCCAGCTGATTCTAGTAAAACTGCCTCTCCTCCAGGATGCTAAAATATCAAAATTAATGATAAAACATTATTTACAAAAGGGATTGTCACTAATACAAAGATATGTCTAATAATCTGATCAACTCTAATAAAATAGTAAATCCATTTAGATATAAAATATGATTAGGGGTCAGATTTCAATGGTCATATTTTTTTCTTAACGTTTTTAGATTAGATGTAATTTTGTATTTTTAGTATGTTTTTAATGATTATCACCAAAATTTGAACAATTTTTAATGGGCATATAAATACATATTTAGTACTTTTTTGGTTTTGTTGCGCATTTACTTCTGAAACTAAATATAAAAATATAATTAGGTAATTTTAAGCAAAAATTAGTTTTTAAAATTCTCAAAAAAGTTATAATTATCTCTCAAGAGTGGAATGAACCTTCATTGAATTTTCATAAAAAAACATTAGTAAAAGTATAAAACATTGAAAATAAAATGGGAAACAAAAGAACCATTATATACTACTCTATGGAATGTATCCAGCCGGACAATTCTATTATTATTAGATAATGATGAATTGCTTTCTAAACCTACTAATTCAGTTCAAGAGAAGAGTAGCAGTATTCCACTTAATCTTTATTCTCTCGCTTCTTTCCCTTTTTACTCCGTTTTTATTTTAGACAAACTAAGCAGTAAATTCTCCAGTTGCTGCAAGATGCCTAAAGTTAGTTTAGGCAGTGTAAAGTTTCTTCGAGAATTCAGAAAAATGTTTTTAGTACACATAAAATAATTTAATATTGTAATCTGTGTGAGATAGAAGTTGATGCTAATAAACGTTTTATTGTGCAACAACATTGTAATACTGGCGAACATAATAATTGTATGACTATATGTTCTACATTCGAAAATAGGCAACGTTAGCTAGTTGAAGAGTTGTCTGCAAGCTCTACAAAGTTTTCACAAGATTTCTGAAAAATGATGATTATATCTATTATTCCTTTTAGGAAATTAAGCAACCAAAACTTCAACAAAAATTCTTCAAATATATACGGATCAACCTGTCCCCAATAATCTGCTGTCGTAAAAGACTATTTATTACTATGTTATGGAGAAACAATTGATGTAATCAGTTGTGTTCTGGGAAACAGTAAGATATGGGTTCAAAGGACAAAACTATGGATGTAAATGGAAGATATGTTGAAAACCTGATTATTAGTATGCTGAAAGAAGGTGGGTCTTTTTATATTTTTCTCATGGCATGTGAAGTACGGTTAATCATTCCACTGTTGCATTCCCTTTTATAATTCAATAAAATTGTTTTGGGCACTTGATGAAAAAAGAGAACTCATTCTTTTTTTTCTGACTGATGGTGCTCGGTACATGATCAAGGCAGCCAAAGTACTCCAAATCCTTTACCCTTAAATGTTGCAAGTGACTTGTTTAGCTCAAGTCTTACTCAGGATGACTGAAGAAATTCAAGGTAGCTACCCAGGTGGAGATATTATGTGATGTTAAGAAAGTATTTATCAAGGGCCCACTTCGTGCTATACAAATTCAATAAGAACACCTTGATTGCTTTTTCCTCTCCAGACTGTGTTAACCTTATTGGGGAATAGAGCTCCATGCTGCAGAGAACTAATGTAACAACTTTGATGTCATGAAGAAAATCATAAATTCCTGTGAACCTTTATTGTCTTTTGAACATCATCTTTAAGAAGTGTTTAACATTTGTTTTTGAGTAATACTATAAAAGCATACCTGGCTTACATCAATTCTAATTTTAGTTCCTTATCTGAAACAATAAGACAAATAGAAGTTTCAGGGATATCAGTGATGCATTTATATTGTAAACGTGTAGCAGAAAAACAAAAACATGCTAAACAAACATTATCCACTAAAGTAAGTAGAAAATTACATGCACTGGAAAAAATAATGAATTTTTACTTCAATGTAGAATAAATTACATTCTTTGTGGAAAACCACTTTATTCAGAGTTAGAGCAAGATTTTTCTCAATATGATTTAACTTTGTTCACATAAGCTCCCATTACACCTTGTGATGTTAAAAGAATTTTTTCTCACTCCAAGATAGGAATTTAGATTAGGATATTGTCATTTTCTCAGTTACAATAGGAGAATTTTTTTTCGACATGAGTTATAAATTTCAGCAATGTTTCTGAAGACTAGAATATTCAAGCCATTTTTTATTTCCTAAAATACATGTAAATGTTTACAAACTTGCCTATAGTAGCACTTACTTATATTTGTTGAGGACGGCCGTTACAGGAGTTGTGTCCCATTGTCAACTCAGACCATAACTGATGTCAAGGTTTTTGTAGGTTAGAGTATTAGGGGGGGGGGGATATAATGGTGGGGTGGGTGTACTTTGTAAGTATTAGGAGTTATGTCAAAATTGTGTGTGAGTTATAATGTATTTGTGTATTGAGTATATGTGTAGGGTGTAGTTTGATGTGTCTGTATATTTCATATTGTTCGGTTGTATAACGTTGGTTATTTCTGTGTTGTTTATGAAGAATTTGTGGGTTAGATGTTATGTCTATGTAGTCATGTTTTGTGAGGTTGAAATGATCGGCAAAGTTTGATTGGTAATTATTATGTGTTAGTGCGTTTATATGTTCTTGGTAGCGTGTGTAGAAAGACCTCCCTGTCTGGCCTATTAAAAACTGGGATACGAACTGCAAGTTAGTTTGCAAACTCCAGCGGCATTGCAAATGTTGTTGATTTTGTTGTTGGGTTTAAATTGTTTATTGAGAGTGTTGTGTGTAGAGTAAGCTATTTTGTAGTTGTATTTTCACAGTGTGTTGGTTAGATAGTGGGTTTTGGATGATCTGTACGGTATTGATAGGTATTTTATGGGATTGTCGTGTTGTGTGTTTGTATTTGGGTTATTGAATTTGTTTTTTAGGTGGTTGTATAATTTGTCATTCATTGTTGTGGTGTATTCATTAGTTTGTGCTATATGTTTTATGGTGTTTAACTCTTGGCAGTGTTCTTCTTTGTCTAACGGTGTTTTAAGCAGGCGATATATCATGGTGTAAGCGGCTAGTTTATGTTGGTGTGGGGGGTTTGAGATGTGAATGGTAGTATTGGTACTGGTGGGTTTTTGGTATATGTTGAATTTATGTGTTTGTTTGTCTGTACATTTAATTGTAAGGTCTAGGAAGTTGAGAGAGTTTCGTTGTTCTGTTTTGATGGTGTATGCTAGTTTTTGGTGTATGGAATTAAGGTGTTTTAAAAATATTTGTTCTTGCCATGTGTTACCTTTGTATATCGGTACCATTAGGTTACCACTATATATTTACAAGTGTTTTAGTGAAAACTAGTAGCTCATGTCAAGATGGAATCAAAAAATATTTTATTTCCTGTGCTCACATTCAATTAGTTCTGTTTTAATTATTATATAAAGTATATTCATTAATATATATTTCGAAAGTGCATTGTATTAATCTCAATATTATGTATCAATACATAATTGTTCAATAATTTAGTTACATTTTATGATGAAGATGTTCAACCCAACTATTAAAAGTTTTATACTTTTTTGTGATCTGTGATCTTAATTAATCATAATTTAAAAAAAATTAAAAGTTATATTTTTTACTTTATTTTTCATATTTTTTAGTCATAAATGCATGTATGTTTTTTTAAATTTTTTCAGTCATTAAAATCTGCTGCCTACATATGATAAATATCTGAGGTTTATTTTAGTAAGGTTAGCTGACAAATAAAGGTTGTCTTTCACCTGTTATTTAGCTTTCTAAATACCTTATATAAATATTGTAAATTGAAAGTTTTTACTTTACAATGCTGATAAATAATGTTTTACAATTATGTGTGAGATGATAGTCTTTAAATATATGTTGAGAATTTATTTAATTTTTTTAATAATGCTCATGAGGACTTTGATATTATATCAAATAACCTAAATTAAGAACATATTTTGAGATATTACACTTACCTCTAGTATCACTTATTTTTTTAACTATTGAGGATGGCCATTTCAGGAGGTGTATCACATTGTCAACACAGAGCATAACTGGACCGTGGGATACATCTCCTAAAATGGCTGACCTCAATAGTCAAAAAGTAAGTGCTACTATAGGCAGGTGTAACATCTCAATATATGTTCAAGTGTTTTAATGTTTATACTTTTTTGGGGCAAAAAGTAACAAAAATTTTTATTTGTCTTTAAAGTATGTTTTTTAGATGATAAATAATTAACTAAATTATTTTGTTTTTGTACACAAATAAAAGCATATAATTTTTAAAAAATATTTAAAATGAGACAAAAATGAATAAGAAAAAAGTATATAAATATTATTTTTCTTCTACTAACGTTTAAAATAAAAGTATTTAAAAAAAATGTGTTTGGCTTACAAATATTGTAAAAATGTTTTAACAATTTTAAAATATTTACACAGTTAATGTGTACTTGAATATTGTTTCGAAAACAAAATAGCTAAAAAAAATGAGTACAGGTTTTTTATTTAGTATTAAATAAAATAGTAGCTTATACATTTAACTTTGAAATAAGAAAATTGTCCTAAGATCCAACTTACAACTTTATTGCAGTGATTAATATAAGTATAGTGAATACAAAAATCTTCCTCCTTCCTAGGGATGTCAACAAAAGTGTAGGTGACTCATTTTGGATTTGCTCAATTGAGTACAAAAGGAGTTCTGATAGGTAGCGGATATCTGAAAAGCGACAACTACAAGCATGGGTGGAGTTACAAGTTTTTTTCTGAGGGGGCATAAGATATCCCTGGGGGATATTAAATGGCGTTCGAGGGTATTCCCCCAAAAAATTGATAACATTTAAAAGTTTGTCAACATTGAGCCAGCATTCAAAAACTTACATTTTAAGGTAGATGTTTTAAACTACTCTTTATTCGTAAGTTAGGGTAAGGTATTTAATGATATGTTTCTCATAGAATGCAAATTGGGGGCTTTTAGACTTATTTTGCAAAATTAAAAAATTTTTTTTGAGTTTTCCAGCTATAAGTCCATAAATAAACCTGATTTTGTTTCTGTGAGAAACATACCATTGAATGTCAAACTTTGTCTGAAACAATTCCTAAAATTTCATTTTGAACATCATGATTTATAAGATTAAAATAAGGCTTATATTTTTTTATTTGAACTTACATCATATTTAGATAATAACTCACATACAATCAAATTACCGATTGATACTGCCGAGTATATTTCTTGTCAACACTGTTTTGGGAGTATTTTAATGAATTTATTGTAAGCTTTTGATTGTAAAAAATAATACATCTGTCCAAAAAGTTGGGGGGCAATGCCCCTTCTTGCCTCCCCTTAACTACACTCATGACTATAAGTGAGCTGTCTTTACTAAAAGAGGCTATAGATTTCTGAACGCAGGATTTTACAGTAATCAAATTTAATTTATACAGATTTCATACAGTTATTTGTTCAGAAATAAATTTAATAAATAAGTAGAATGTTTATTAGTCTTTTCTAGAAATCAAATACAGTAAAGCCATTATTTGTATAATTTAGAATAAATTTAACTGTGCAACAAAGAAGTACTGTTCATATTAATTTCGTTTTTAATCAACAGACCATAAATAGTAAGTTTTATTTGTTGTGATAAAAGAAAATTTCCATTAAATACCTTTTTATAAAAATTAGTATCGCAGTCAGTGTTAAGACTAACTCACCATCATAATGAAGTTTGTAATATCAAAAACCTTGTCATAAATTACTATCCAGCAGTCACATATGCTGTCATGTTCTGATACTTCTTCTAATGTAACATATGGTAGTTTATTATTCAATATTACTTTGTTTAAATAACTAAGAGTGTTGGAGAAAACTCGGGGTACAACCTATAACATAGTTAAACACAATTTAAACTCAAAGGAAACTTTACTATCCTTCATAGAAAATCTATTTTAATTATCAACCACCACAAGAAAATTTTAAAACACATAATTCCTTAAAGAATTAATACAATGTATTTAAATTATAGGTTTTTATAATAATGGTATCACCTCTTATCTAAGTAATAAATATGGGTAGAAAGTGTGTTTTAAGGAAAATTTGTGACAGGAAATAAAAGTTTTTTGGCTATCAAAATTCTGGAACTTTTAACAAAACTCTCTTTTTTACATTTTATTTAATACTGAAGTTTAGGATGATGCCAAAGGTTCTATTAGAATCAGTTTCAGGTATTCCTTAGAATAATTGGGAAAATAGAACAGTAGGCAGTATTAACATAACAGCACAGTGAATTTTATTTTTAAATATTTATTATGAGCTGCATGTCATGGGTCATGATACTTAAATATTGATAGGCATAAATATCATTTATGAACTGTTACTTTTTACACTCATAAATTACAAATGTGTTAGGCCAATGAAGTTGGAGTAATACCAAATACTTTACATACCTTGTTGTTACCTCCAATATGAATTACCAATATAAACCTGAACATGTTAACAAATAGAACAATATGTGCAAAATCGCCTATGTGGCAATTATTTTTTAATGAAAATGTCTATTTTGGGACATATATCTCTACATCAAATTTCCAAAAATGTATAAAAGACTACATTTATTTTTTTTTTTTTTTTTTTTATAAAAAGATTTATTTAAGAATATTTATTTATAAATATATTCATTAAAAGAATTCTTTATTCTTGTTTTTGAAATATTTTTAATTTTATATATATATATATATATATATATATATATATATATATATATATATATATATATATATATATAATAAATAATATTGTTGAAAATATATTAAGAAATAATATAATGTTGATATATATAATATGAAATAATAAATTTCATTATCCAAATCAAACTGTGATAATCAGTTAATTTTGTTCAGCTTTAGAAATTTTCACAAGTTTTTTTTAAGTGTATTTAAATTTGTATAACTGTTATATTCCATCATTAATTATATGATAATATATAACATAGTATACTAAACAGTAATATGTTTTAAATAAATTTTAAAAAAACTATTTAAGAAATTACCTGACTGAAAGAATTGAGAACCATGGTATAAGAGTCTGTGTGCAGCAATGGTCTGCCGCCTCATTGAGAAGCCTTATGTTACATCAAGCTTACAACACTCGATCCTCTTACGTAACTTGTATGGCATCTATGTTCTTATATTTATATCGTTAAATGCTATTTTAGTAATATGTATAAGATTAAATTTCCGATCAACTTTGGAATGAATGCAAATTTTCTTAAAGCCGATTATAAACAAAAGTGAACTTCATGCTGTACGGTGTAAACTTTAAATAAGTGTAAAGTTGTGTAAATTCATACAACATAAAAATTTTTTCCTGTCCTGTTAGGAATAATCAATAATGCAAGGCCATGCAAATACACTTGGTTAATAAGACAAGGTTATTACAAACAACATGTTCAAAGCTATTCGCCAGCTTTTCGAGGAGGCTTTTCGAGGAGACGAAATGAGTTGACGAATTTGTATATTCGTTACAATCTTCGAGGTAGTTTAAAGTTGGTTTTAAGGGACGATGTCACGGCTATCGACCGTGTCCTTGCTTTCTTACGCCACCTTAATATATTTAATAATATTTAAATTTTGTATAATTTTAGGTTCTTTAGTTTTAGATAGTTAGAATTAGTTTAAAACATTTATTTTATTTTATTTTGTTTTATTTTGATTAGTTTTATTTATGTAACATTTATTTTAAAATTTAAGTTTAGTTAGGTGATGATAACCTTGATAGGTTTTTCGCCTGGAAAAAAAATCGAGGAGGCAGACTTTAGGTATAGAAAGAGGTGTCTATGTGAGTTATATGGATTGGAATATGTCATAAGACTTACATCACCAACATGTCTATATGAAGTATAATTACTACGGCAAAGTGGTAACACAGCATAAATATTATAAAGAAAAATTTATGAAAGCCATAAAAAAATAAAAAATTATTTAGCTTATATGTGTACTAGCTTTCTGTACGTGTGTACTTCCGTGTTTGTAAAGGTATATTGTATTATAGAAAAATATTCATAAAAAGATGTTCATACACTTAATTATGAAGTGAGATGTTTAGTAAAGGTTCATTATTAAAATTTTACTTCATGTTAAATTTTATTGATTATTTTTACAATACTGAATTTATATGAAAGTGTAATTGGAATTCGGAAACCTGGTTTGTTTATTGACAAGCGCCTATGGGTATTTTTCTCTCCGTGTAACAAGTTCATGTATAAAATTAAAGTCACTGCTTATAAAATTAATAAAGTTCATGTATAAAATTAAAGTCACTGCTTATAAAATTAATAAAGTTCATGTATAAAATTAAAGTCACTGCTTATAAAGTTAATAAAGTTCATGTATAAAATTAAAGTCACTGCTTATAAAATTAATAAAGTTCATGTATAAAATTAAAGTCACTGCTTATGAAATTAATAAAGTTCATGTATAAAATTTAACTAATCGTCGAGAACTACATTGATGGGTGGTGGTTAACTCCGTATATTGCACAAGTAAATAACTATTACTAACGGAAAATAAAATTCATGATTATGAAAAAAAAAAAATAATATAAAAGGAAAGTGCAAAATATGGTCGTTTTACGGGCAATGTATCGCAGGCAAGCGCCCTGATCAAGAGGTCGCAATATTTCGGGAATTGGAATTACTTGTGAAGTGATTTCACTAAAGTGATCTTCAAAATATGAGTTTTTTGTTTTGTTTAGGACACAAACTAGCCAATTTCTGTTAATGTGACTCAGTTTCGATTAGAACAGCTTTTAGAGTTCTAATATTTTTGCTAAGGCGAGAATGAGCGATGAACTCTCTGAATGTGTATTTCCAAGAAATCACTTGGATATTTAGATTGGGGAAAGCATTAAAACCGCACGAATCAAATATGCTGGAGCCGCACTTGGCCCTCACGCCGTAGAACAATCGTACACTATCTGCCAGTAAAGTGTTTTGTTCCATTCTCTGTTACTTATTAAAAAAAAAAAAACAATCAGTTCGGTTCACAGATTTCCGAAATCCAAACATGGAGTTAACTCTAACAACGGTTTACATCTGCACTTAGAGGTTATTTGGAGATTAGGTTAAATAATTTTCAAATTAAATTACCTAAACATTCAGAAATAGTAGTATATTTTACTAAAGGTTTTGGTAATCTATAAACACACAAAAGATATTTTTGTTGTTTTTATAGTTATCCCTTGGAAAAAACCACGACTAATTGATATGTTTCATTACACGTGTTTCACACTATATCAGTGCATTAATCAATGCTAGTTCACGGTGTATTGTTCAAGGAGTCAGTTTTGTCCGTGACTCACTACATTGAACAATGTTCTAATCTAGTGAGAAATGCATCTGTTGAAATATTTAACCTTTGCCTAGCGATACCAAAAGTGTAATTTTTACTATTTTTGGTTGTTACTATCTGTATTGTACATTATTAATTTAAAATGTTATTAATCGATGTTACTTTTCAGATTAATTAAATTTAAAAAAAAAATGATATTTTATAAATTTACTATAGTGAATTTAATATAATTATATAGGCCTAATCTACGAGCAATATTTGTGAAATTTTTAAAATGTGAACTCCGTAAGTATCGCCTGTTAATTGTATTTGCATTTTTGTGTTTACATGAAACGTTGTCAATACATTGATTGTGCGCTATTATTCCAGAACTTCTTAAGTATCGCCTGTTAATTGTATTTGCATTTTTGTATTTACATGAAACTTTGTCAATACATTGATTGTGCGCTATTATTCCAGAACTTCTTAAGTATCGCCTGTTAATTGTATTTGCATTTTTGTATTTACATGAAACTTTGTCAATACATCGATTGTGCGCTTTTATTCCAGGACTTCTTAAGTATCGCCTGTTAATTTTATTTGCATTTTTGTATTTACATGAAACTTTGTCAATACATTGATTGTGCGCTATTATTCCAGAATTTCTTAAGTATCGCCTGTTAATTGTATTTGCATTTTTGTATTTACATGAAACTTTGTCAATACATCGACTGTGCGCTATTATTCCAGAACTTCTTAAGTATCGCCTGTTAATTGTATTTGCATTTTTGTATTTACATGAAACTTTGTCAATACATTGATTGTGTGCTATTATTTCAGAACTTCTTAAGTATCGCCTGTTAATTGTATTTGCATTTCTGTATTTACATGAAACTTTGTCAATACATTGACTGTGCGCTAATATTACAGAACTTCTTAAGTATCGCCTGTTAATTGTATTTGCATTTTTGTGTTTACATGAAACGTTGTCAATACATTGATTGTGCGCTATTATTCCAGAACTTCTTAAGTATCGCCTGTTAATTGTATTTGCATTTTTGTGTTTACATGAAACGTTGTCAATACATTGATTGTGCACTATTATTTCAGAACTTCTTAAGTATCGCCTGTTAATTGTATTTGCATTTTTTTATTTACATGAAACTTTGCCAATACATTGATCGTGAGCTATTATTCCAGAACTTCTTAATTATCGCCTGTTAATTGTATTTGCATGTATGTGTTTACATGAAACGTTGTCTATACATTGATTGTGCGCTATTATTCCAGAACTTCTTAAGCATCGCCTGTTAATTGTATTTGCATTTTTGTGTTTACATGAAACTTTGCCAATACATTGATCGTGCGCTATTATTCCAGAACTTCTTAAGTATCGCCTGTTAATTGTATTTGCATTTTTGTGTTTACATGAAACTTTGCCAATACATTGATTGTGCGCTATTATTCCAGAACTTCTTAAGTATCGCCTGTTAATTGTATTTGCATTTTTGTGTTTACATGAAACTTTGCCAATACATTGATTGTGCGCTATTATTCCAGAACTTCTTAAGCATCGCCTGTTAATTGTATTTGCATTTTTGTGTTTACATGAAACTTTGCCAATACATTGATTGTGCGCTATTATTCCAGAACTTCTTAAGTATCGCCTGTTAATTGTATTTGCATTTTTGTGTTTACATGAAACTTTGCCAATACATTGATTGTGCGCTATTATTCCAGAACTTCTTAAGCATCGCCTGTTAATTGTATTTGCATTTTTGTATTTACATGAAACTTTGCCAATACATTGATGGTGCGCTATTATTCCAGAACTTCTTAAGTATCGCCTGTTAATTGTATTTGCATTTTTGTGTTTACATGAAACTTTGCCAATACATTGATTGTGCGCTATTATTCCAGAACTTCTTAAGTATCGCCTGTTAATTGTATTTGCATTTTTGTGTTTACATGAAACTTTGCCAATACATTGATTGTGCGCTATTATTCCAGAACTTCTTAAGCATCGCCTGTTAATTGTATTTGCATTTTTGTGTTTACATGAAACTTTGCCAATACATTGATTGTGCGCTATTATTCCAGAACTTCTTAAGTATCGCCTGTTAATTGTATTTGCATTTTTGTGTTTACATGAAACTTTGCCAATACATTGATTGTGCGCTATTATTCCAGAACTTCTTAAGTATCGCCTGTTAATTGTATTTGCATTTTTGTGTTTACATGAAACTTTGCCAATACATTGATCGTGCGCTATTATTCCAGAACTTCTTAAGTATCGCCTGTTAATTGTATTTGCATTTTTGTGTTTACATGAAACGTTGTCAATACATTGATTGTGCACTATTATTCCAGAACTTCTTAAGTATCGCCTGTTAATTGTATTTGCATTTTTGTGTTTACATGAAACTTTGCCAATACATTGATCGTGCGCTATTATTCCACAACTTCTTAAGTATCGCCTGTTAATTGTATTTGCATTTTTGTGTTTACATGAAACTTTGCCAATACATTGATCGTGCGCTATTATTCCAGAACTTCTTAAGTATCGCCTGTTAATTGTATTTGCATTTTTGTGTTTACATGAAACTTTGCCAATACATTGATTGTGCGCTATTATTCCAGAACTTCTTAAGTATCGCCTGTTAATTGTATTTGCATTTTTGTGTTTACATGAAACTTTGCCAATACATTGATTGTGCGCTATTATTCCAGAACTTCTTAAGTATCGCCTGTTAATTTTATTTGCATTTTTGTGTTTACATGAAACTTTGCCAATACATTGATTGTGCGCTATTATTCCAGAACTTCTTAAGTATCGCCTGTTAATTGTATTTGCATTTTTGTGTTTACATGAAACGTTGTCAATACATTGATTGTGCGCTATTATTCCAGAACTTCTTAAGTATCGCCTGTTAATTGTATTTCCATTTTTGTGTTTACATGAAACTTTGCCAATACATTGATTGTGCGCTATTATTCCAGAACTTCTTAAGTATCGCCTGTTAATTGTATTTGCATTTTTGTGTTTACATGAAACTTTGCCAATACATTGATTGTGCGCTATTATTCCAGAACTTCTTAAGTATCGCCTGTTAATTGTATTTGCATTTTTGTGTTTACATGAAACTTTGCCAATACATTGATCGTGAGCTATTATTCCAGAACTTCTTAATTATCGCCTGTTAATTGTATTTGCATGTATGTGTTTACATGAAACGTTGTCTATACATTGATTGTGCGCTATTATTCCAGAACTTCTTAAGCATCGCCTGTTAATTGTATTTGCATTTTTGTGTTTACATGAAACTTTGCCAATACATTGATCGTGCGCTATTATTCCAGAACTTCTTAAGTATCGCCTGTTAATTGTATTTGCATTTTTGTGTTTACATGAAACTTTGCCAATACATTGATTGTGCGCTATTATTCCAGAACTTCTTAAGTATCGCCTGTTAATTGTATTTGCATTTTTGTGTTTACATGAAACTTTGCCAATACATTGATTGTGCGCTATTATTCCAGAACTTCTTAAGCATCGCCTGTTAATTGTATTTGCATTTTTGTGTTTACATGAAACTTTGCCAATACATTGATTGTGCGCTATTATTCCAGAACTTCTTAAGTATCGCCTGTTAATTGTATTTGCATTTTTGTGTTTACATGAAACTTTGCCAATACATTGATTGTGCGCTATTATTCCAGAACTTCTTAAGCATCGCCTGTTAATTGTATTTGCATTTTTGTATTTACATGAAACTTTGCCAATACATTGATGGTGCGCTATTATTCCAGAACTTCTTAAGTATCGCCTGTTAATTGTATTTGCATTTTTGTGTTTACATGAAACTTTGCCAATACATTGATTGTGCGCTATTATTCCAGAACTTCTTAAGTATCGCCTGTTAATTGTATTTGCATTTTTGTGTTTACATGAAACTTTGCCAATACATTGATTGTGCGCTATTATTCCAGAACTTCTTAAGCATCGCCTGTTAATTGTATTTGCATTTTTGTGTTTACATGAAACTTTGCCAATACATTGATTGTGCGCTATTATTCCAGAACTTCTTAAGTATCGCCTGTTAATTGTATTTGCATTTTTGTGTTTACATGAAACTTTGCCAATACATTGATTGTGCGCTATTATTCCAGAACTTCTTAAGTATCGCCTGTTAATTGTATTTGCATTTTTGTGTTTACATGAAACTTTGCCAATACATTGATCGTGCGCTATTATTCCAGAACTTCTTAAGTATCGCCTGTTAATTGTATTTGCATTTTTGTGTTTACATGAAACGTTGTCAATACATTGATTGTGCACTATTATTCCAGAACTTCTTAAGTATCGCCTGTTAATTGTATTTGCATTTTTGTGTTTACATGAAACTTTGCCAATACATTGATCGTGCGCTATTATTCCACAACTTCTTAAGTATCGCCTGTTAATTGTATTTGCATTTTTGTGTTTACATGAAACTTTGCCAATACCTTGATCGTGCGCTATTATTCCAGAACTTCTTAAGTATCGCCTGTTAATTGTATTTGCATTTTTGTGTTTACATGAAACTTTGCCAATACATTGATTGTGCGCTATTATTCCAGAACTTCTTAAGTATCGCCTGTTAATTGTATTTGCATTTTTGTGTTTACATGAAACTTTGCCAATACATTGATTGTGCGCTATTATTCCAGAACTTCTTAAGTATCGCCTGTTAATTTTATTTGCATTTTTGTGTTTACATGAAACTTTGCCAATACATTGATTGTGCGCTAT